>JAPYZI010001385.1:0-32927 GCA_030523105.1 Ophioninae sp. A BG-2022a
TCAAATTTTTCGACGTTCTTTTTTCGTTCGTCTATTCAGCGGCGGAGCTCCAACCGAGAAATCCGGGACGAGGTATTAGATGCCCGCGTTCGCTTTGCACAGGTAGACCGATGAATGACAACGGTCGCGAGCCCATACTCTAATCGCTCAAAAATTCTAACGCTAAATTAAGCGCGCTGATCCGGGCTCGTGGCCTTTGTGGCCGTTTAGCTTCGACGTGCTAGATAAATTAACGTCCGAAATGCGCAGGCTCGCGTATCTGTAATTAGTAATTTATGGGACATGTATTTATATATATATATATGTGTGTGTGTGTATATAGGGTGGGACGAAAAATGATATCCAAAATGCAACGAATTCTGTTTCTGTCAATGTATCATTACCATTATTATAATTATTATCAAAAATCGAATTACGTGGATTTGTTGCATCTTTACGGAAAATAAAATCTTTTTGTAACCAACGTTGCTCGAATCTCTCAGGAAAGTTTTAGAAGTTGAGAAAAACATTATTTTTCGTTGGTAACTTGAACGTTATCTGAACATCCGGTAGCAATGGACTCGAAGTTCGCACATCGTTGCGACGCAATCGAATTTCTTTTCTCATTTTTTTATTTCCTTTGATCTATTGTTCGGCGAAATATTTGTTTTTCTTTTTTCAGATTTGAATTGTAGGTTATCACAATAGAGATTTTTGTATAATTATTGAGGTTTTTTAATTAAGATTACAGTGAAGAGACAATTTTTATTATTTTTTTTTTACCGTTGTTTTTATTCATTTTTATGTACGTGTATAAAAATACTGTACTCGCATTCACATACCGTCTACTTCGAGGTAAAGCGAATGTGGGTACGTGCCCGGAAATTTGGAATCTTGGTATCGACAGTTCGGGCTTTTCCAATTAGAACGGACGAAGATTCATGACCGAAGGCTGCTGGATCGATGAGACCTTCTCGTGAGCGAAAGATTCGGGGGAAAGGGGGCGGGCAGGTTTTTTTATTTTTCCTTTTTGCACACCCTTGCTAAACGTCTTTTCACAGACCTCTTGCAGCTTCTCTATTCTTCAAGATTTTTCCTTCGCGAATCTTCGAAATCTCCAAACGTTTGATTTTTTTTACTGGGTGTTTCAAAACTTTCATATTTTTATATAGGAGGCCAAAGTGGCAAACTGTAAATCGTGACTTCTGGTTGCTAAAACGGGTGCTCGTTTTTAACCTCCTCTTCGAGCTCTTTTCACGTACTTTAATCTTGATCCAAAAGTTCGCAACGACAATTGATTTTCGAAAGAACGAGACGGAACGGCAGACGGAAGCCGTCTCTTCGTTCACTGCGTAATCGGATCGCTGAGCACCTTTCAAGGGGACTCGAGCATTCCTGGTGCATTGTTCGCTCGATCGAATCCTTTCGAACTCTTGATCTCACTTTATTTTTGTTTTTGTTTTTGTTTTTTTTTTATACGTTCCATATACGTTTCGCAGTGGCTTGCTGGTGATCGTATGGTACGAGGGGGCGTCATATTGTTCATGAATAATGAAAGCATACCAACCGTTTATCCAAGATTCTCGGATTTTCGGTCGATTGGGAATTTGCGAAAAATAATCAGTCACGCTGTACCTTTGTTATTCATACATTGGGAGGGGGGGGGGGGGTGTCATGAAATTACGTTTAAAACTTGCCCCGATTTCAATGATCCTCTTTTAAAAATATAATTTTATTTTCACTATTAAGTGAAGCTTTTTTTTTGTGCGAATTGTAATCGCGAATCTCTAATGAAAATATCTGACAAAATATCGATATTTTTCACACCCTGAACTTACCAAAAATAAGAACAAAAACAAAGATGAAAGAATTATAATTTGTTCGATATTTTGTCTAAAATTTCTTTGGCCCAAAACGTTTTTTGACGTCTTGCAATTTTATACAGAATGCGATTGTAAACATTTTAAGATAATTTATGTAAAAACACTCCAGAGTAATTTTCATTCGTTAACTCTCAATGGAACGGTGACAAAATTAATCCGATCAAAGAAACGTCAATTCGCTATACCGTCGCGAATTTAAGATCGTCGTACGTACGTGGAGGAACACGAATGAATGGTAAAACTTATCAGAGCGCGAATAGGAAGTTGCGACCGTGCGGGACGTTGAAAAGAGCCCGCGACAGTCACGCGACGAGGATGGAAATGAGAGGGTAACTTTCTCCCGTGATTGTCCCACTAACCGCAATATTTTCAAGAGTTTCTACGCTCGATCGTACATATCAGACACGGCTATAAGATTCTCGCGTTCTTTCGCTTTCCCCCACTTTTTCCACTCTCTCTTTCTCCCTTAATTGTTACAACCATTAAAAAAGTTTATTCGCAAACGAAACTAATTGTCCTACAATTAACTACAAACAAAAACACCTTCGGGAATTGAAAAATAATTGATATCGACGATGGGGCAATATCCAAGAATCTCCGATCTTAATTTTTTAATTCATTGTTGCATGGAGAACAGAGGTTTTTAAATTTCTCTTCGATGCATCCTTTGGGGAAACTCTTCAACCAAGAACTCCCTCCGGGATATCTCTTCACTGAAGAGAATCCACTGGGGATTTTTTCATTGAAGAACTCCCTTGGTAAACCCCCTGGGGCATTTTCTTATTGACGAACTTCCTCGTTGAGCCCTTCAAAGTACTGTGCCATCTTAAAGGTTCACCGCTGAGTTCCTTCAAGGTCTACTTCCCTGAATCCTCTTCCTGGTCTAACTTTTCCCCCAAAGAAAACCTTCCGCCGGGGTCCAACATCTTATCTTGACTCGACGGAGTCAATAAAGGGCTTACAACATTTATCTTTAAAACGTCACGAGGAAGAAGAAGAAGTGCCAATGCATGAAGATTCCTGCATTCTTTTCATCATTGTCGTTCTATCAATTAAATGAAAAATGATCATTTATAATTTCATTTGTGTCGTACGTGTCTCATGTGCGCTTACGTCTGTCCCGGTTTTTCGTTTTCGAGAAAGTGTACGATTTAATATTCGTCGCGCGTACGAAGAAGGAAAGTAGTTCCATTGTAGTGTACATGTATAGGACGTTATATTGGCGCCAGTTTCGACACAAACGCACTCGATGTATACGTAACAGGATCCAAGTAATGAACCATGGTCCGTTAACCGCTTCGAGTTGATTCGAAATTGACGATTACACGGTTGAAACCATATTTCGAAAATGAAAAGTGACTGGACAATATTGTTCGTTTTTTCGGGTGGTTTAAACAACCGAAGAATCAAATGTTCGGCTAGTTTCGTCGTCCCAGAATCACTTGGAAATTATATATTGCGACTCGGAAGTATCGATTTGAATATTCACGTCGAAAATATTCGAATGAATATTTATATGTAACGGATATATACCGGGTGTACCGGAGAAAGCGTTACCAGCTTGTACATTCGAAAGTACGGATTGTAGGAAAAACGTATACGTTGAACTTTGATACGTTTCGATTGGCTTAAAAAATAGCGATGAAAAAATGGTCTTGATTATAATGGTCAAGGTCATACGAAGGTCATCGACGATATTTTAAAATAGAATCTTTAATTTTTTTTTAATTGTGTCGTTTGATATTTTCTTATGTAGGCGAGAAAGAATTGTAGTGAGTCTAAGCGTGGTCACAGACGAAATTCTGTTTAACGAAAAACACATCGAAAAAGAAAGTCACTTTTCACGATGTCTTGGGATCAGATGAAAGCATAAAGCTTCGAAAATGTTGAACGATTATAGTGATGGTTGGCTGGACCACTCGTTAATAATTAAGCATCGTAGTTTTCAATACGTGTTTATTTTATTTTTTCAAATAGTTCTCATGTACAGTTTTTGAGTTTCGTCGTTCGAGCTCTTGTTGAAGAAACTTCAGCGATTACAGTTTTACGAGGGACGATTAAAAATATTCTCGTACAGGTACATACGTTTTAATCGCTTTTGGCAAACGAATTGTGGAGCTTTGATGACCCAAACTTTCCTCAGCGGATATGTTATGGTAATCAGAGCGAATATCCACGAAACTTTTTTGTTTTTTTTTGCAAAGTTACGGGCTATAACGTCGAGCTCAACCGGAAAACAAATTTGACCACGTTTTCAATCCGGGATCTCTCATTGCTTTCCCTCCTGCCCTCTCCTTTTCCATACCCCTTCTCGTAAGAGTTTTCGGAATGCGCCACTCCGGCAAATTGCACCGCGGAGAACCGCTTCAAAGACTAAACCCCCTAAGAGTAATTGGCCTATACGATGTGGCCCGTGGTGAAATGATTTTTACGCCGCCTCGAATACTCTTCGATATTCCGAGCTCCGTCACTATCTTTAAGCTTCTCACTCTACGAATCTCATTAACTAAATACGTCGTGGTGAATCCCTTGCAGTTTGGAGTTCCGCTTGATCGTAGTTCCGAAAGGAAAAAAATAAACGAAGATTATCGAAGAAAACAGTATGCGAATGCAACGAGATATATATTTGGATAATCTTGTTGCGGATTTCGTAGAATAGAACCAGTAACTTTCGCAACGGAACATTCGTTATATTTTCTGCATCCACGTTTTTCTTTCATTCTTTCGCAAAACCGGAAAAAAAAATACTTTGCGGACCATACTTTAAAATTCTTTCGAGGTCGAAATATTTTAGTGGTTTTGCTCGCGCTGATAATATGACTTCTTAGTGGCTACTGAAGACACTCAGTATTTAGAAGATTGAAGTTTGAAATGGAACGTAATGAACATTATTACATTACAGCGTCTCATATATATATGTAAATATTTAGGTAAATATATATATTTGTTATCGTTATGAAAACGATTGATTTGTTTATTTAGAAATCATGGGTTCGTATTTTAGAAATAAATATTTCGTAAAATAGTGAAAATGCGAGACTTAAAATGTAACGTGTAAGTTGAGTATTTAGAGTGTACGAGTTTCATCTCTTAGGAACGATTCCCACATCCTTGCAACGGACGAGATCAGAGTTCACGAGAAAATGGGAAAGGAAGATCGCGAAGAGTCACGCTTTCGGGGCTGCAATTTATCAGGGCGGGTCATCTTTAATTACACGGTGGTGGTGGGAGGAAGGACGAGGGCGGAATTGTAGGAATCGTATGACACCCGCAAGGTCCTCCGTCTCTTCGTATAATTCAAGTCTAAAGGAGCGAGGGGTCCAAGGGCGCCACGTAGAAACACGTAGAGAAGTTCTCAGCGTGAGCTTTTGACCAACCCGGTCATACCTTGGCGACGTTGTCCGAACGCGTCTCCTTTTCCCTTCATCATCGCCCGTGTATGCATAAATGTGCGCCGGTGTGCAAATGGACGGTACGGAAGCCTCCGGTCGTGTCTGTGGCTCTCTGGAATTTCATATTATACGTACGTGCTTGCCCTCCCTCTTGGATTTTCCGTTGCTGAGCTTTCAACCCTCTCGCAGAAGTAGCTCGTGTATAACGATCTCCGCCCCGGAGCTTACCCTCTAAAGCTTTCTCGATTATACGAGGCACCCTACACCACCGTAAATTTCACTCAAGATAGACAAAGTTTTACCTACTTCAAAATATCTTCCATATATCAGGCCCTTCGCTATTTTACGTCTGGAAATCCAGAGTGACCGGTAATTCGACCTATTCCTTGAAACTGGTAATTCCAAAGGTTTTGGTCCAATCAAATTAAGCTTCCGTCAACGAGGCGTCAAAATTCGGTTACTAAGTTACGATTTTTTTGAAATAATAATGAATTAATGAAAAATAATTATAATTCAAGAATATGAAGGGAATACAAGAAAATCGTTATTGCGTTCCACCGATGCAGAGGTGCAAAAACTATCGATGTATTTTACAATTTTAAGTTTTCATCGCTGGCAGTAGAATTTATTCGATCTTTAATATTTTTTTTTAACGTTCCATGCAAGTTCTCTAATGAGGATCGCGAGGAATGCTACGCCATTGTTGTTGTTTTTATTTATACAAAAATGAGGATTTTTAAAACAATAACACTTTGCCTTCACAAACTGTAATATCATTACGCGAATAATTTTTCCTTTCTCTTTATGCTGTTGCAGGTAAGAAACAACAATATTAAAAAAACAGAAATTTCTCCAACACCGGTATTCTTTCACGCTCGTTGGCGAGGATTCACACGGTTATGTGAGTAATCTTTTCGAATTATTGATAATGCTGGAAAAATTTGTTTCCTCCTCTGCGCGACTTGGCTGATGTTAAAAAATGCAGAGCTCGTAAGAGCTCTACGATGTGAGCTCTGCTACATACAAAAGTTGTTATTTATTGAGAAAGTTCTTATCTCTTGGCCGTACCGTTCTTTCTTTCTTTTTTTTTTACGGCGTTGAAGCTCGAATCGTTCGAGTTGCGAAAGTCCACTTTTTCAATTTTTTCATTTTCCGTTGTGATGTATCATTCCTTTTATAGAATATTAGCTTTCACCCGTGACTTTGTTCGCGAGGATTTCGAAATTATTATTTCAAGATTTTCCGGTCCCTTGAGAGATGATATTCTCAAAGGCTGAAATGTGTCATTTTGAATTCGTAGCTAATAAGCTAAACTCCAATATTTATTTTCATTATCTATAAAAAGTGACAGAATTCTCATATAAAATTAGATTCCCGATTTTATTTCCATCAAAGATCATTTTCCATAAACGCGGAAACAAGTCGTTTGAATTTTCAACAAAAATTGTGAAAACACGAATTTTTATAAATTTACCATTAAAAATAACAAATTCTCAAGCCTTCTGAAATTCGATCTCCTTAAAAAAATTAAAAAATAATGTTTAAACAAAATATTCTAAAAAACCGTTTTTTTTCTCATCTTTGTCATCGAAAAGAAAAGAAATTCGTATCGCGATTCGAACGGGAACGTGAATATTTTTGCCATTAATAAGAACGGTAAGCTACCGATCCTCTCAAAGGCTCCGAGCTCTTTGGTACTTTTGATAGTACCGGAAGAGACGGCTCGGTCGGAGAGCCACATCTGCGCGTACCAGCACCGCGCATCGCTCTCCTCCAGAATATATCCGGATTCGAAGAGTTAGCCGAAGCGTGACTCTCGCCAAAGTTCCATCCTTTCTTTTTCTTCGTTTTCCAGCTCGCCCCCCGCCCCTCCCCCTCGGCCCCTTCCACCTATACGTCGCAACTCTTTCGCTGCTCTTGTACGTATTTCGGGGAGAATTTTTCTCCCGGTGAACAAGCGAACCGGACCATTCGCAAAGGTGCGTCTCTTCTGGTGTGTGCATGCCTGATTATATGCACGTGTGCAGCAACATGCTTTCTCTCTTCCTCTCGAATTTATGCGCGTCACACAGCGCGTTGTAAATTTTAACGCGTGCTCAACGCTGACGTAACCTTACCCACGGGAATAGCCCGGGTTTTGCCTTGTTGGAACGTCTCCTGGTACACGCCCGAGAGAATATATATCAGAGAGCGAGAGCGAGAGAGAGAGAGAGAGGGAATCGCGATGTTCTATGAATTTTTTAAAATATCATTATTACGAAGGAAATCCTCGTGGATTAACGTCCAAAGTTTTCATAATTGGAAACGTGTTTGATGACGAAGTTTCGGTTGTAAATTTCGTTCGTTGGGCGAACCCTGGGGACTGATTGCTGCAGCTGGTGCCTGTCACTTCGCAAACGCTGTAGGGTTTGCACTCCGATATTATTTTAGGTATTACTGGATGGATATTTTTAAAAATCAGTATAATTATTGAAAATTCGAGGACCGGTAGCTATTGATCGAACAGTACACGAATTATGTTCCAACTTTTCAATGAATAAGTTAATAGTTATATAGGCATGGACTTAATATGGTGGCTTATCGGAAAAAGACTTTGGAAAATGAATGTATATAATACTGCAACCATTAATATAATACTAAATATTAATGGTTGCAAAATGAATGGAACTAAATCGTCTCGTATCGTGAACATATATATTTCAAGATTAACAATTGACTATTAATTAGACTAAGTTTTAAATTAATTGCCGCATTTGGCAGTCGAATTATAAAATCGTGAAACATGGATCTTAACTAACAATTAACTCGTAGATTTGTTCAATACAGAAATAATTGGGGACTCGGTCGTTTATACCTGTTGTCTCTTTTTTCGGAAACTGCTTCGGGACGTTGAAGTTCGCATCGTTGAAAAACGCGAACATCAATTCTTTTGAACGCCTAATTCAATATTTTACTAATTTCGTTTGCAAAAAGGATGAAACATTGTAACGTAGTTTTAACAGTGATTTTTCTTGACCATTCGCAAAAAAACGTTTCGGTCAATAAAGAAAACAAAAAAAATGAAAAAATTGCATCAAGTCCCACATACGAAATACGGTGCGAGGTCGTCAGGATCCTTCGAGGTATTCCCTGGGACGACGATATCGATTGTGTCGAATTTATTCGTCACTTTCCGTCACGCTGCCCTTTTTTTCTCCCCGCGAACTTTGCCAATCCAATTCTTGATGTTGACTTTACGAATACTTGAAAACTGAGGTTGGAAAATAAATTGAATAGCGAAACAAAACGCGTTTTCCTTCAGCCCGGATCCAATCGCTCATACATTCGCGAGTGGCCATTGTTACACAGTTCTTCTTTATTTTTTTTTTGCTCCGCACGTTCGCGCTGGCCCTCTCTTACGCTCCTCCCTGGCGCACTCCCAAACTCGAGGAACGGAGCTTTTCCCTCGGTGGGTTCCTCGAGCGACCGGGGAATCTGAGGTAGGAATTTTCGGTAGACGCGAGGGCGACGTGGACGCACGTACCGGTATTCTGTAAATCCATGCTCCTGGTCTTTGCTAACCCACGTATCTTGAATCAAGGGGTTGGTCTATTGTGACGAGCCGAAAATCAAGAATTTTCAAAAGAACCATTCATTTTTGTGGAACAAGCGATATAATTGAAAAATCGCTCGGCCATTCTTTTTCATATGTATTTTCAGAACTGCGTAACCAATTCCTTTTATAATTATTCTAATTAGAAAAATTCGGTACGAAGCTTTCAGATTTTCAATAAGATTAAAGTTTGCAGCGTAGTATTTAATTCCATTTAAAAATTGACGTACAGTGACTGACAAAATGACAGTCAAGCTCATCCCAATATCATCCAATTTGGCTGCAATTGTTACCAAAGCTGGAAAATAAACATTTTTAAATGTTGCTACATTATTAAATCAGCTATTAGCAAACTAAAAATGTACAGCACGATTCATCCAACCGAATCCACGAGTCTTCTATTATGGACCAACGTTTCGCTAATCTATCCAGTAATAGCACACAAAAAAAAAACTCCCAATGCACTCCAAGCATGCGAAACGTCGACGAAACTGACTTCCCTCATTCGTCCTTCTCACCCTCATCCCTAAACTCCCTCCCACGCTACCATTATTGTTTCTTGTCATTCCTTCTCTTCTTTTTGCATATTTATTCGTTTGAATCTTCTCCATCCATCGGACACGAGACGTTTCAGGAGTTATTCGTGAATTTAGCGTCTTTCTCGTTTCGTTTCGCAAAGGGACACAGGCGAATGGGAAAGCCGCCGGTCATGTACAATAACAACAACGAACGATCGTGACGAGAATGAAAGATGTCGGGATGCGTTTCGTGCATCCTTGGATAATATGCGGCGCAATGCCGAATGCCAGCACGAACATGAACAAGTCTCCTCCGGGACCTTTTCCTCTCGCAAACACACACGCACACATATTCAAAAATATAAATATATATGTATATATCGTAGGATCGTGCGATGCAACTGTTACCCACCTTGCTTACATGTCCCTCTGTTAGCCCAGACCTCTTTCCTCTCATCCCCGACCACCCCCTCTGCGCCCCCTTATTTTCTTTCTCCTCCGGTTGCGTTGCACCTTTTTTTTCCTCGCCAGTGTTATTCCTGGTCGTATGTGCGGGGTTGCAACACTCCCGCATCGCGAACAACCGCGAGCTCCGTTCGCGCTCTTCGTACGTGGGACAACAATAATAAATAAGGAAGCGGACGTCTATCCGTATTGGAGGCTCGTGTCGATTTTAGAACTTGCACTTGTGCGTATGTCCAGCTACGACGAAACGTCATTCTTCAAAAGTATTCGAAAGATTTATCATTTTTACTGTATCGTTGAAACGAAACGAAAATTAATTCGTTTTGATTCGACTGTATCGTTTCGTCAACCGCCGTGAGCTGGACAAATTGGGAAACGATTTTACCTACGGTAATTCGATATTTACGCTTTCAACGAAAAGTGATGAATAATCCTAGCTAGTCGTTAAAGTGAGCAAATAAGTAATGAAAAAGGTTATCGTTGTATTTCAAGAATACAATCTACGTTATGAAAACAGTTTCCAAGTGGCAATCATAAGGACCAGCAAAAATAAAAATGGTCAGGATCCTCACCAAGAAAATGGCACCAACGTCCAGTCTCTTTATCCTCCAGTGCACCTTTTGTTCTTATATTTGTACGTTCTGTTTCGCATCCATCCCGGTAGTAGTGACAGTGAGGATCGTGATGACGCGTCCAATCTCCCCGCGTGGTCTCTACTCCGCTCTGGCAATATTCCCGACTGATATGCAACGAGGCCTCTATACACGTATCTCCGTTCTATTTCCGCGGGAGAAAGAAGCGGTCGTCTCTGCGCAAACCCCTGATGCAACATTTGATTTTTCTTCCTCGCACGAATACACCCGAACACAAACGCGTGTTTTCGTATGCGTTATTTTTCACGTTATTTATACGTTTCAATCAAATATCGGGTTGCTGGTACAGCAGATGGTACTGTACTCGCACTACCGGATTGCAGGTGCCATTCACGCGCGTTCCACATCTCTCATGTGTTTTTTCATCTCGTCTCTCTTCTTTTTTCATTTCCTTCTCGTTTATTTTCTATCCACCCGCCCCTCTTTCACCTTCTCGCCCTCTCTGACTATTTTCCGTCCACCAAAGCCAGCAACGGACCGTCGGCAGAGCTTTCTCCCTTCCTCTACTTTAGTTCCTGTCTCTCGCTTCGAACCAACCCGTATATCAGCGTATAAGTGTCGTGTACTCACTCGGTCTCCACAACCCGATCATTCGCTTACATCCGCGCCGTCCATGCCTCCGTATCAAGGAACCCAATGTCCGATTGGATAAATTCAACTGGGATAAGATATACGAGGGTTGCTCGAATAGTTCTTATCCATAAATGAGACTTGTATGATGATAAATCTATGCTGCCTGGATAGCCTCGTGTTTGAGTTATGGTAAATCCGGGGTAGTTGGCCATAGTTTTTCTTGAACGCTATTTTTAAAAAACCAAACGAATAACAAGGATTTACTTACTTTTTGATTTTTTTCTTTTCGACAAAAATTTGCACGCACCCTTGCGGGAGCGACTTAACGGTAACTAGTGTCACCTAGCCAACAGTCCCATGAATTATTTCTATGGACCATTTCTCTCTTATGTCCATCTACCTCGGAATTACCCTAATCGCATGCCGAATTTCAATTCCTTACCTTGCTTCTCATCATTTGTCAATACATTTTTTAAGTTTTCGATATATATTTTTTTTATTTGACAATTGGGAAAAATTATATATTGGCTTTGATTGAGTATTTTGTTGAAAAAATCAATACGGCGTCTAAGTTAATCAAGGGAGAATTAATTAACAGATTCGTAATTGTTGTTAATAAGGTTTTATTGTTTGCTCCTCTTCTCACAGAATTTTTGTGAACAGATATCATTTATATTTAGCATAAGCTACCGAGTTAAAATGCACATAAAATATACTTTGTTTTTTTTTTCTTTAAATAATTGAAACAAACGATAAAATCTCTAAAAACGTTGAGAATTATTCGAGGACCGTCCTTGAAACAGCCGAATGTGCTAATAGTCGAAATCACGGGGATACAACGGGTTGAAAATTTTCGTTTTCTCATGTGTACATATGCGCGTCACTCCGCGATAAGGGAATGTCAGTCAGGGATGCACCGATGCGCTCGCGCGCTTATTTTTTCTCCTTTTTTGTTTCACTTTGGAAAGTTCGGTTTGATACCGAAGCATTCGATGGAAATTCGTCAGCGTCACTGCTTCCTGTACACACGGAGGGTTCTTTGAAAGCTTCAGAGATACAGTATCGAAAATGAAAGATGCTGAAAATGTGCCGAGACTTTTACGCTGCATTTTCTGGCGAGATCTCTCGTCGTCGATACGTCAATTTGCTTGGAATCTCTATCGCTAATTACATTGTTTTTCATCGATGTTACGAGTTTTCTTTATGCGTGGTTTTTATTATCAGAACATCAGCTACAATGTGTAATTTTATAAGTCATCGCGTAGAGTCATAAAAAAATGGGAAGGTCGAATTTTTCATGGTTGAAAAGTAACGAAAATGAATTATTATCGATTGTTAAATTTTTGCGTTTCATTTTATCTCATATAAATGCTTCGATGTTTGACATATTTCTATGAAAGATCTTCGATCATAATTTGCAAATAAAAATCGTAACGTTTAATGCGAAACTATTGAATTCCTTTTTTCCTTACCGCAAAGAGTTGTAAAATCAAAATGGGGGGCGAATTGGAACTCTCGTCGTTTCAAGGTACCTAAAATGGATATCTCGTTCCAATCGTCTTCCCTATTTTTTCTCAGAACGACCCCGATCCCATCACTTCGATCTGGTTCTCCCCTGCTTCACTTCGCTCGCTCCCTCGTCGTTTTTTCTTTTATCCTTTTTTTTTGACGTTTTACGATGGGGTCCGTGACACTTCATTCCACGAGGGTTGTTTCTGGTGCTCGGGAAACAAGAGAAAAGAAACACGTGCCCCCCGGCCCACAAAGTCTCAAATCGAATAGAGCCTCCAATATCTATAACCGTGAATTTCACCATTCTTGCATTTGAACAAAAGACCCAGATTCTCGAATGTCGTCAGTTCTACTTCGAGGTGCAGATTCCAGTAGAATCCTCACAGCCGCAAAGTCGTTTCTTTCTTCTGAAAATTGCCAGTCAAATTTGCAACATTTATTTTGTTTTTCAATTCTCCAACTCGTTTTTTGTTTATTTTTCGAAATTCTCTTTTATGATTATTTCCTTTTCGTATTTCGGAGCTTGCAATTTTTCTCTGCGGGGCTTCTAGGCTGCCACCTTGTACCGAAAGGATTCTCTTCGATTTATTCCTTAAATTTGTTTTTTCATTTCCAGAAATCGTTGTCTTTTTTTTTTAGAAATTCTCGTTTACGGTTATTTTCTTTTCGGTCGTACTTCGGAGTTTGCAACGTTTCTCTGGGAGGCTTCCAGGGTGTCTCCTAATACGAAATGTACCCTCTTCGATGTATTCGTTGACGTCCTCGTCGAATGGCGCCAAATAACGAGTACTTTAACGTTACGACGACGATTTCGTTGTCACGTCGTATTCGAGTAAGAAAACGTTTTTTTTTTCTCTTGGCATCGCTACGGGACGATTATTGGAAGCGCGGAAACCGAGCAGGTACATCAAGGCATCTCTAACCGATCAGCCACTTCGCTGGTGGTTCTCGCTGAAGCGAACCAACGACCGTTAGGTCGTTGGGTGCTTAGTCAGCCCTACTTGAGGCTGGAGCACGACCGGCTGCGTTTTATACCCTTCACCGCGGTCCTTTTCATCCTGCATACACGTACGTACTGAAAAACCACCCTCTGCACACAATCGACCAGTTTGCGAACACATCCGTCCTTGTAATACGATCCTTCACGGTATTCGAACGATCCGGCTCATGCGCGCGAATTGTCTCGTACATAACCCACCTTTGTGTCATCCCGTTCGAGCAAAATGCACAAATCGATCGGGCCCACCTTTCAGGAAAGGCTTTCCTGTACTCTCGGGTCTGGGAAACCCTTCGAAGACAGAGAAAGGAGGTAGAAGGTGGTATCGAGGACGTTAAAGGTTGCATCGTTGACACCCAACGAAATTTTTTACTTTTTATTTTTTATCTCTGTTCAAACTGGTATATAAATTGTTTTTTCTTTTCATATCGTAAGGAAAAATCGCAAATGATATTGTGTAAAAATGTTTGAGCGATTTAGGTAAGAAATAATTAAATGAAAAAATTAATAGAGAATAAATGAAGATATTGAAATTAATTTATTTTCGCAGCAGTTTAACGATGCAAAGTTCAACGGCATTTTTGTGTCTCATCGAGAAACCATGTAATTAAGATGGTGAAGTTTTCTCAGGAAGGCAACGAATTTCTTTCGTTTCTATTTTTTTAAAATCAGTATTAAAAAAAAAACATTTTTCATAACTCAAATCCACCGACGAAAATGTTGGAAGTTGAAAAGAAAAAAAAAAAAGAAAAAATCTCTTCGTTTCATTTCAACGCTACAAGTTTCATTGATCCACGTTGGTGTAGAACTCTCTGGCCAGCGTTCATCATGCTCGGCAAAAAAATAGAATAAAAAAATAACGAAAAATCCGCGTATTGCGCAAAAATCCAATTTCGCCATTCGGCGAAGACAAGTAAAACGAGTACGAGGTTTTGAGTCGCAATTTTGTAATATATCGTTCCGTCGTGTTTCCGGTTGGCGCTGGCAAGGATCCGGGGAAAAATTCAACATTCGGACGTGCGAGCTTCGTGTCGGCTTTGGAATTAGAAAATATAAAGAGAGATGCCGTATTTTGAATATCAGCTGCTCCAGATCTACGCAGCGGTCTATATATTCTCACTATATTATCTTCGCTACGAAACTCTCCGACGTACTGAAAAGACCTTCTCACGTGAAGTAGGTACTACCACCGGCTATAAAAATACGCGTTCACCATATTTCGTATATACCGCGCGAAACGAATTCACGAGATATCCGTATGGAAATCGCAGAGAGAACGAGAGAAAGCGGCCACTGAGGGAAAAACGTACGTCCAATATAGACCAGACGCAGGTGTACGGCCCTTCATCCCCACACCTATACAAGTACAATCAAACTTTCGCATGCGCGTCAGCTGTAATTTTTTTTTTTTCCTCCATAAGTTTCACTCGTCGCGTCTCGTTTGCCCTCCTCTTTTCATCGTCTCATTCGCTACCTCATCGTGCACTCTTCGTATGGCTCACGTTCCATTCGTTATACCTCATAACTCCATAAAATAATGAAACGAAATATCATTTGGGCGATACTTCGATAAGTCCGAATATTTCATTTTTAGCTTTCATTTCGAGACCCAATTTTTTACGAATTCAAGCTTTGAGACACGAAGGACATTTCAAGGACATTTTAAGAACCACGAAGAAAAAAAATCACTGATTCCAACCGGGGATTTTTTATGATAATTGAAAGGGAAGAAAAATGAAAAGAACGACATTGAACGAATGATTAAATAAACATTATTGTTTTATTTAAACATTCATACTTTTCTTCGTTTTTTAAAATAAATAATGTATGCCTTGCATGGAGCCAGTTCAAACGAAACAAACCTCTCTTTCACTACGTCCTTCATCCCCGGGCTTAAATCTACACTTCTGAGCAAGACCATCCGATAATCACCGCCCTGGATCACATTTGTTTATCTCCCGTTTTAATTCCATCAGAACAATGTCGTGGAAAAGAAAAATCGGGCGTTGTCGTTGAACTCTGCCATTAGTCGGACCGCCCCGTGAGGTGTGTGTGCGTGTACACGCACCTGTGTAAAAGGAGCGCCAAGTTTCCTTCATCTGGTTTCCTACAGGCTGCAGTTCTCGTCGCATAAATATGGATGTATATGAAAGTACGGGTTGATACGTATGTAAACCTCGTATGTACATGGAACACCGCGTGTGAGTGTGGACCGTGTCGATTTCGCATTTTCACCTCTCCCCCTGTCCCCCTCCCCTCCTCCTCTTCCCCTCGTCTCTTTCTCTCTTTCCGAATGGCGCAAAACACGCGAAACGTCGTGGCATCCAGACGGAGCCAATGTACAATACACCACGGTGAGATGAGAGCGCGTGAGAACTACCGGGTGCATACACATTAAACTTTCTCTCTCTCTCTCTTCTCCCTCCCTCCTCTCTCTTTCTGTTTCTCTTCTTCCATCGTTTCGCTTCGCTCTCTTCCCTTACTGCCCAGCAATAGCACATATGCAAAATTCAATACCCCAGCACCCGTAACTTCGTACAATTTTTACCAGCTCGAAACACTTTCTGGCTACGACGCGATCTCTCTCACCCTTCCTACCCTCAATTGTGCCAAATGATAAAAAGAAATAGACCCGAACGTAGTTAACAAATTTTCGCCGGGATTCTGCACATGGATAATGGATACTGAATGAACTCTTTTGTTGTGACGAATTACACGATGGATAGAAAAAGTGTTTACTTCGATTTGTTCTGAAAATAAATAAATAAATAATTAAATAAATAAAGATATATATATATATATTTATATGAAGTATTCATTTATCGATAGTGTTCATTTAATTAACTTATAACACAATGATACATTTATTACTTTATCGATATATTGAATTATAAAAAAAGATAAAAATAGTTGCATTACAATTTTATTGTTCGTAAATGGATTGGTTTGCAAATTGACTCGGATGATAATAATAATAGTAATTCCGTGTATATGGTATTAGATAATTATGTAATAATACAATATCGTTTTTTATAATGCATATTATTTTTCATAAACCACAATAATCTACTTGTCGTAAAAAATGGAATATCGTGTCTCTGAACTTTGGTAAAAAAAAAATGCATTTGATCTTTCTCCAGAAACATTACCCTTCGGTTTGGTTCACTAAAATATCTTGATTAAATATAAGATAATAATATATAAAGTATTCATTTATTAATAATGCTCGTATGATTTATTTATAATATTTAATATGTTCGTAATATATTAATTTATCTTTATATTGAATTATATGAAAGATATACTTGGTTACTGTATCATTATATTATTTTTCTTTATACCTTTGCAACAAAGGTTGCAAATATCGAAAATCTTTTTTTCTTTTTCGATCGTTTCGTAGTCCGGGTGCACTTTACGCCTCGCGGTATAAACGCCTATCCCGCTGACGTATTTTGGTGTGGACGTATATCTCACTTGAGCGGTTGATGTTGTTTCTCAGCCGGTATTCAGCAACTTTGTACCTCGTTCGCATTGAAATCACGTCGTAACCGATCGGAAGAGAGGTCTTCTTTGCGTCCTTCTCCGCTTCCTCCTCCTCCTTCTCCTCCTTTGTCGTCTTTCTTTCCTCGTTCTATTCCCACAATGTTTGCCTCCGTCGTATGTTACTTTTCTGTGTACTCTCGCGCGCTTATTCAGCTACCGTTCGTCTCTCGGATATCGCGTCGAATACATGACGTACAACTTTTACGTTCTCGCGTGTGCGCGCGTCGTTCCTCATTCCCGGGTACAGGTTAAACCTGCAAGGGAAACGAAAGGTGCCGAAACGATGATAGCGAAAGAAACCTCTTGAATGAGAAAGACGAGGAGGCAAATACATCACCGTATTTTCTGTTATTCCAGTGTCATTTTGCGATACAACCGTGACTTAGCGTCGTAATGGAAACGTTTCGTGATACCAAGCTGGGAAAACATGATTCGGTACGTCGTAGTAGGAATACTACGACGAGGTTACGTGGCTACAGGATGGCTCAAAATATATCGTACGAAATGGAATGTTTGACACCTCGTAACTGATCGTTACCCAAACAAACCCAAGTATCCCTCGTTTAGGGGGGATGCTTTTGACCTCTTTAGGAAAAAGTTGGTTTTTTTTAATATCTTGATCAACAACATCCACCGATTCGTGCTATAAGAGGTCCAGCGAAACCGCGAGCTGCTGATCTTTGAAAATACAAACTTCACACGAGATTGAAGTTCGCAACTTTGCGACCCAACGTCAATCTTTATTTTTTAATTTCTCTATTTTGTTTTTCACTGAAATCGTAAGTGAAATACTGCAATAATTTTACATATTTTTATCGTGATAACTCATGATTCAAATATGAAAAAAAAATATATATTTCGACAAATAATGGTAGTAAGGAAATCAAAAAATGAGAAAAGAAATTTCGTTGCGTCGCTGTATGAACTTCAAGTTCATAACTTCACACAGTTTTAGAACGGAGAACCGGATTGCCAGGAAAGTGAAATTGGAGTTAAAATGGTCAGGACTTTTTTGAGTTTCATACATAAGAAATAACTTAAATTTCTCCAGTGCATATTGCTTCCTCAGTGACTCGTCCGTTTCGTTTTTTTTTTTTACAATGAGGACGAGCAAACGTAGGATCGAGATTTCACGTCATGAATCTGGTAGCATAAGTTATACGCATTGGTGGGGCTTTGGAAAGGCTCTCACTCGTAAACGTACATCTTTTCTTTTCCAGCGGAGAAAGTTTCGTAGCCTATGCGCGCACGTGTCGGGGAGTACCGAGAATGATCGTAAAGTTACAACCTATTTTTACGTCGAGAAACTATCGCGCGAAAATATTTGCTTCACGTTCATTTTTCGTCAGTTGCGAAAATGCCTGCGAGAACTCCTGTTATGAATATTCATTCACGCATGCGCGCCAGCTTTCGCCTGCTACCTCGTCGGTATGAATCAGAAAATTATCGTTCGAATATTTTTCGATCGCTTGAGGGATATATTTTTTTAAGAATAAGAATTTTATGTGTTTTATATTAAAAAATGGCACTCCTGTAGCAAATGGCACGCCGGATTGTTTAAGGCTCAATTTACCGGAAACTTTAATACATTCGAAAAGAAAATTTAATTTTTCAAATTCTTTATTTTCAACCGAACTTCTAAATTCGAATTTTCATTGATTCAATAGAAAAAACGACGGATTTTACCACCATTTGAAAAGTGATTTTTTCAAAATTCCTTTTTAAGGAGCTAAAATCAACCAAGTGTTAAAATCCATGAGACCGAAGTTCGCATTGTTCATTTTCAAATTTCTCTATTTTCTTTTTTCCCTGGAATCGTAAGTAGAATACCTCAATAATTATACAAATCTTCATTGTGATAAACTAAAATTCAAATCTGATAGAAAATATTTCGCCGAGTAATGGATCTATGGAAATAAAAAAATGAGAAAAGAAATTTCATTGCGTCGCAACGATGCGAACTTCAGGTTCATTAAAATCCTTCATTCATCAATCCAGTTTGAATTGCTAAAGAGTAGTTTAGGTTGAATATTATCAAACGAGGACTATACCTCTCATATATATATGTATATATATATATAATTGATTACAGATGATCATGTGAAAATAATAATTGCAAAAACGAATTTCAGAAATCAATTAAAATAGTTCATTTGAAAAACCTTAATTCGGCTGATACATGCACACGTGTCAACGAAAAATAATAATCCGTAATAAAACAAAAAAAAATAATGAAGCAGAGCGCCAGGCTTTAATTTTGTCACTAATTTGATGGATGCGTGGAAGTGGAAAGTGCAGAGAACGAAGGAGAGCTAAAATCAGTTCCCTGAATTATCAAAGGGCTGAGGATCCTCGAAATTCAAAGCGATTTTCCGCGTTCTTAGGTAAGTCGCGCAATATATCGACGTACCCGTGAAGAACATTACATTACATTCGCATCGCGGCGCCTGTCAGTTGACTTACAAACTAGTCCCTAATGGAATTCTCTATGACTTGATCAGTGTGCCGCAACGTTGAGAGGACCGAGAAAATCAAGTCCTGGAGGGACTTTACATCGGATGACTTACATACGAATAACCAGTCGTCTCCTATCTTGCTTAAGGCAAAGCAGCAACCCTCGGGAATCGTCTTTCCCCTAGGGCCAGTATTTCCTTTGTTCCACGTCCGGAATCCAAATATCTGGAACATCAATTGTTCGTTAGTTATCCATCCGTAACATCTTCATATTTTTCGTATTCGACCTATTTCTTCCAAGGAATATGCCGAATATTGGGCATCTATGAAAATTGTTTATTCGAAAACCCTTGATTTGTCTAATACACCTATTCCTTCCAAGAAATAGATCGAATGACCTTTAACCCTGTACATTTGTGAACGAGCTTTCTTTTGACGAGACAAACATAAAATCTCGGCGTACTTCGCGTAAACCCAATTATTACTCCTCCAAAGTTACGAGTTTCGCGAAGCTTTCAACATCTTCGTTCTGGAGAATCTTTTGATCATGCCAGCCTGTTTGTCGACTAATTTCCGAACGAACCTTTGCAGTCATGTGAGGCCAGATTTCTTCACGATTGGTCGTCTTCCCATCGAAACGATTCAGCCTGTATTTATCTTTGCAAAAATAAATCTTCGCTCTACGTAAACAGCGTTGCTTTATCGATTATGCTCAAATTCATCCAGTCGTTCAGCAAACATCGACAATGATAACCGGGACTTTTAATATACACAGATGAGGCAAGGAATCCTTGCGAAACCGGTCGAGAGAAGATGATCCCCTCTTCCGGTTCATCGCTGCCTTGGAATTCAGCTTTTGCACGAGAGAACCAAACTTTGATGGAATATGATGGAGCGTGAGATTGATAGATAATTTCAGTTCCACGGCGGTCGTACTAGTATCGGAATAAACACGTATACACGTCCACGTGTTTGCACGATAAATCGAAATATCGATTAGTCAGGGCCTTCGATCGGTTGGTGCACAATACAGAACTCAAGCTTTTTGATTACCCGTAAAGTCGCTTTCTCCACCCTTCTATCGTCGTTGTTCGCCCATTTGTTTCCCTGTCTTTCGGCTTCTTAACTTTCTCTCGCTTTGCCCTCATCTCGCGTTAAATTACTTTGGATTTATCATCCTTTTATTGCCGACCGTAAAGTTGGAGAAGCCGCGTTGCCTCCGGCTTCTCTCTCCCTCTCTCACTATTTACCAGCCGAGATGCTCGTCGTTTTCCATCGCCCGGTTCGTACTTTGCTTTCTTCGTCCGATTTTTTTGTTTTTTTTTTTTTTTTGCGCGCCATTTTTACTGCCCCCCACGGATTGGTGTATTGGTGCGGGAATCGTTCGGGTTCCACGCGCCAGGAAAGCGGCCACTTTTAAAGGGCTGCTGACCCAACCGATTTCTGGAAGGAGCATGGAATATCAATTGGAATAGTTTTACGTAATAGTGGGTTCACATACGCGGGTATATATACGGGGTGTCCCACAAAGGAATGTTATCCGGGGGATCGGGGATTTCCAGTACAATATACGTTGTCTGTACATTGACTGGAAAACGGAATGGACTGGAAGGATTAACAAAATTTCTTCTGTTAGTGTAAAAAACTTGTTGGCCTGTATATATTTACGACTACTTAAAGCGTAGGATTGGTATAATCTTCTCAGCTGTTATTCGTAACTATCGTAATATTTCGTAAATTTATTACGTCCAATGACTCGTTTGTAACTTAACGGATATTTGCCAGAACTAAATTCTTTTTTTTTTTAGATAATTTTGGAGTATGGAAATAGCCCGAAATTAGAAACGATTTTCGTTAATCCTGTTCAACTTCACACTTGAGTAATTGAGGGTTGCAACGGCACGTTGATGGAAATATCAAGAAATCCCTTCGAAAATTGAAAACGAATTTACAGTTCACGATTTCCCGGTGCAATTTGCCGCTGCTTCGATTCTCCAAAGGTTAACGATCCCCGTTAAGCCGATGGACGATGTTCTTCGATTTCTCGTACCAACACTCGCGCCAAACTTTTATTCGATTGATCTCATGCATCGCGTGTTTATCGTATTCCAAGCCGTGGAGGATTGTCATCTATATATTTGTATTTTACGGAGGCATGAGAAATACACACAGGTATGGATGATGATCAGAAACACGTGGGGAACATGGCAGACCGACGTGCTGACGTTTTCTCACGTCATTTGTGTTTTATCGTATCTACGGGTCATTCATCGCCGCGAAGAATTCACGTTCTTGCATTCATCGGGTGTATGTGACCATCGGCCAAATACATAAGTGGCGGTGCACGAGGATAGATGGTATTGAAGTTTGCCTCATTCAAATGCAAAGACAGTTTTTTTTAAAGAATATTTCTTCGTTACTTGATATTAAAAAAAAACAAGTTAATGTTCGCACATTTAACTTACGCGAATAAATGCGATCAATCGTTTAGATTTTTCATTTATCTAATTACGACGATACGGTCAAACGTAATTTTTTGTAACAATGGAAATAAAATAGGAAAACAAAAATCCGTCGCCTTCCATCGTACAAATTGTACGGACTTGAAATTCGCATAGTTGCGACTTAATTAAATATTTCCTTTCTTATTTTCTTATTTTCTTAGATCCATTATTTGGAGAACTATTTTTGTTCAGATTTGAAGTCTAGGTTATCACTATAAAGATTTGTGTAATTATTGAAGTATTTTACTTGTGATTAGATTAAAAAAAAAATAGATAAATTAAAAATAGTGATTTTCGTTGCGTCGCAACGTTGCAAACTTTAATCTCATTAAACTGTACACGTATATGAATCGTACGAAAAAGTTTTCGCATCGTCGAAATCCAAGAATCCAGCACACGTTTGCAAATTTGACTACAATTATTATCGAAAGTGGAAAATCAACATTTCGAAGAATTTATTATGAAACGAGCTATTCGTAACGCTGAACACGTACTGCACGATCCAAACTTGGAAATTCACGATTCCCTCATTTTGGACTACCTTTTCGTCCGATTATCCATCCAGTAATACTTTAATCTTCAGGATGGTTCGTACGGACATGCATCGCTTTTTTTTTTGCTCTCAACCTGTCCGTGTGGCTCTACATGAAAACTCCAGCTTTCCCTGTACTAACGCCCATTACGAAGATTCTAAACGCCGCACTCAGGGTAGTCCGTATCGTAGAAATCCACGAATCTTCTCACGTAGAGCATCAACGAGCGTTTGCGTATGCGAAACAAGGTTCGAGCGTGGACACATTCGAGAACGATACACATACGGGAGGAACGGGGATTACACGCGGAATTGCTCGTTTAAATGTTTACACCCCTGCTCAACCTGACAGGATTTGGTGATCACACGTAGTTGACAAATACTCGGCCCGGAAAACCGGCGTCGCGTTTATCCGATTCCGTTCCTATTTGGGATAGAAAAATCTTTGCGTTTCGCTGGCGCTGACATGTACGATATACGATATATACATGAGAAATTGACATAAGATCTTTCCATTAAGTAAAATGTCTTTCCCGAAACGTAGAAGAAAACGGTTGATCAGAGAAAACAGAATGAGTCGAAAAACAAGTATGCAAAAGTTCGCATCGTTGCGTCGCAATAAAATATATCTTTTCTCATTTTTTTATTTCCATGGATCCATTATTTGGCGAAACATATTTTTCGGATTTGAATTCTACGTTATCAAAATAAAGTTTTCTATAATTATCGAGGTATTTCATTTACGATTTCAATGAAAAAGAAAATAGAGAAATTTAAAAATCATTATTTTCCTTGCCTCGTAACGTTGCAAACATCAATTTCATGGACGACTGATAAATGACAGAAAATCAATAAGTTCGGCCACGGCTTGTATAAGTACAAAAAGTCCAAGTCTAGATTTCGCTGTGATTTTCGAGACGAATAATACGAGCCGATCATCTCTGTTCGATTTCTCTTGCCGATCTTTCTCGCTGATCTCTCTTATCGATATTCCTCGAAGATAAATAGATTAAGAACGAAGATTCCAAGTGACGCTCCGAGACATTTGTTCCATCGAAGTAAAGACGAAGTGGGGCCAGAGCAGCAGTTGCCCAAGCGTACTCATCAACAACCCATGCATGATGGCGATACTGCAAAGCCATCTGGTTCTTAACAGAAACTCTAAAAGAGGAACGAATATGACGCTAGCCCGAACAGAGCTTGTCCGTTGAGGAGTAGGAACATAGATAATCTTGACAGTGGCTGTACGTATATCTCGGCAGAACTAGAAGTTACGTAGGAGCACGAAGTTGCGGCGGTGAGAGCGAAACCCTGCGGAATGAAAATTTTGAGTACGACCAACGCGCTGTAGGGAATAACAGATGCTGCGGACAATCCAGTTGAGTCTATATCTCAGCTGAACGCTGAGAAGCGATCCGTGTTCTCTCGTATTCTACGTATAACCTATACCGATATAAGTCGTCCGGTGCCGATGCAACGAGATCGTAAATATATCGCCCGGCTGGACAACGAGAACCAGGATCAGATGGAAGACTCCAATCCTTCGTTTCTCCACGAGCGAACACGTATAAGTATGATTATATATATATGTATATGTATATATCGAAGACAGTAGGACAAAACGAGTCACGAGAGACGGAAAGTCGAGGGCGATCGTACATCAATCACTCACTTGGACTATGGGAATCCCCGACTGTCCCACACGTGAGAGAAAGAAGGAGTTACCTCTCTAACTTAAGGAACATATATAGGGTGACCGGTAAATCGACCAATAGGAAACGACCAATGGGAATTCCTTGAAGGTACTTATTCCAAAGACTTTTTGAATCCAATAAAGATTCGCGATGCAGGACTCAAAATTGAGTAGTTTAGTGAGTTATGGGTTTATGATTTATTTAGAAAAATTATTACGCGTTGCCAAAAAGAAATTCATTTGGTAAAATACTTCACTATGAATTTTTCATTGATACTTTTTTGTAAGCTGACAGATGAATGATTACGTTGAAAATGCATGCCTGCCCGCAATTGACGTCATTTTAAAAATACAAGATGAATACGAGAATCTTTTTAAATGTTATATTTTTTTTATCAGTTAAAAACAAAGTGTTAATTTAATATTTAGAGTGGAGAATTTTGTACAATTATTCATTGATAATCCTGGAAATAAAAAAAATCAAAACAAAACTCTCATAAGTCAGTAACTACTTAATTTTGACTCCTAGTTGTTTAATTTGATTGCAACGGCCTCCTTTCTCAAGAAATTAGTCGAACAATCGTTCTTTCTGGATGCGAAAAGAGAGCTGAATGAACGGAAACGGAAGTTCGACCAGGTTCCCTTAATTCCGTTGTCCGATCTGTCGTTAACGCGTCAACGGGATGCGACGCGAAACACGTTTTTCGGGTTGAAATGTACCAGGCGAGGAAGACGATCCCACATCGCTCGGGCGTTTACCGGTGTCCAAGGATTTACGAGAAATAAAGTAGAGAAGAATTCTCGTTGAATTCCAATGATGGAAACTTTCAACATCAGGGCTGTAAAGCACGGTCGCAACACGGGAGTCCTCGACAGCTTCGTTCTCAGAGTTTCCTCTCTAGCGACTGATACACCGTGAAAAATTGAAAAAAAAAATATACGAAACCAGAATCAGCCTGTTTTTCGTAAAAGAACGAACAAAGTGTATTTGGACGTTTGCTCGAAACGTAATCCTCAACGGGAGAAAACTTCGTCCCGAATTTTTGTACCGACCGTACGTGTGATACATAGCTTCAAGTTTCTATCCCACTTTGGCTTATTTGTCGAAAGTTTCGAGAGGAGGATCCTGTTTGAGATCCCGAGAGTAGACACGCGACATGCAAATATACACGTATACACGGGAGTACCTCGTAGACCGTTGTATTACAATACTTAAGTACTTTCGGTGTCTTCTGCGGAATGGCCATACCGATCCTCGCGGACTCGTCGATAACTCTTCACTTTGGTTTTCCACGATCAGCCGATCAGGAAACAACGGATTTTCATTCGTGTTCATTCCCTTGAAAACAACAGCTATCGTGTCCAGCTTCCTCACCTGATATTCGGTGAGATTCAAGTTCGCAACGTTGCGACGCAACGAAAATCATGATTTTAAAAAGATTTGGTTTTTTACTGAAACCGTAAGTAAAATATCTCAATAATGATAAAAATTGTTAGTGGGATTGGTAAAGAGCGATTTGGTGGATGTTCGATTCGATTGTGGACTTCTTTATTGCGTGCTTGATTATAATTGTTCGCTCAGTGGTACTCGTCGCGTCTGTACTTTTTAGATTCTTTCGAATACTGGTTCGTCCGTACTCTCGTCACAATTTTTTCTCGATTTCTATCCTCACTCACGGGTCGTCAACGCTATTACACATTTAAAGCAACTGTCACCATCGAAGTTTCCAGGCTTGTATGTAAGACTGTCATATAGTAAATAAAAGATAAAGACTCCTAACTAACTAATTAATCATGAAAACCAATTGCTTTACATTACCAAAAAAAACTAATCCATTTGAAGGATTCTTACTTACTTAATTGATCTTCCAGTCTTGCATACTCCAATAATTATAAAGTCCACTTCAATGTGCGTTTCAACAGCTCCAAAAACATATCTTGAACATACCTGACCCGGAGGTCGGAAATTCTTTTTTGTGTTGCTGTGTTATCGTTTGCGTCCATGTTGGAGGAAACGGCTGAGCAACGCAACGGATCTGTATTTTACCTTAGCTATGCGCATTATCCGAGGCTCGATGGACCAGCTTTCCTGAAATGCAACATGGAGCTGCCATCAGCTTTTGTCTCACCCTCCTCCCGCTACTGCTCCGCTTCTTATCCATGTACATTGTCACGCATAGTCGAATGGATTCCACGATCTGGATTGTGTATATATATATATCGATGATTATGGGTACGTCAACGGTGAAGCACTATTCACGGGTCTGGTAGACGAGAATAATGAGCGAGACAGACACAAAGAGGAAGCGAGAATGAGGGAACTGAGGGATAGCACGAGCATGATGGGCCACGTGCCTGCATAGCCACTCGAGCTCGATCGCAAATCCGTGGACACCATCCACTGTTCCGCTACAGTATGATCAAGCTGAAAGGAGCTATTCGGTAAGGTACGCATCGAATTCGACCGAGCTACATTTCGGATGGAAACCCCTAGCGTGCCTCGCGTTTCGAAGGGGGCCGTGCCAAACTCGACGATAACTTCAACCCTCCACCCTACCTCTTCCCGTTCGTGGTCGGATCATAACCCCATCCCCGAAAATTCTCGAGAGAGATTCGTTGCATCCCTCGAGGGATCGATTTGCCCAAACATTCTGCATCAACCCTCAATCTGTCGAACACCCTATATGTAGGGTGGTCGACACCCTTCTCTTCGATTTATAGCTCACCCAGCTTTGGTCAAAAAATAAGTTCGAGTTTCATATTTTTTTCTTTTCCAAATACTGAAAAGAGCCATTTCAAAAAGTGAGGATTACTTTGAAGACGACTGAGTTGATGAATAAATCATTATCTTTTTTAGGACAATAAAAATTCTACTTTTATTTTTGGGTAAACTTCGTTTAAAAATGGAAAACTGACGATATTTTGATTGATCGTAATTTACCTCTTTTGTTTATCTTTTTGGTGGAAGGTTTGCTGCGTTCAGCAACAATGAAAGTTAATTCTCTTCAAATATTAAATTTCTTTTCTTTCAATTTCAGCTGTCGCTGAAATTGAAAAAAAGTAAATGGAGAAAAATATTGAGACGCTTGGAATAAAAAGTTCCTCAATATTTTTACACATTTCTCATCAGCCATTTTCGACAACAATTTGCAAAAATATATTCGGATACTAAAAATGAAGGAATGAAAAAAAAAAAGTAAAAATCGTTGCGATCGAGCGATTGAGCATTATATCTGTTTAACCAAAGTTAGAGTAAAAAGGGAATGCAGCTTGCTTTTCAATCTTTTAGTACGTAGCTTTGGTAATCTTTGATACGGGCTGATGTAAGCCGATTATAGATTTGATAGGGTGGCTCACTTGAGGAGCTGGCTTATCAGTTGAGAAGAAGCAACCGTTTTTAGATATTTCGTGGGACGTCGTCAGCAGTGCTGAAGGAATTTAAGAAACCTGAGTACGTAGACGTTTGGGTATAAGCAGGTAATCCCAAGCCGGCAGAAACGAGGAAATGATTCCCCGGATACAGCTTACGCAGGGGAGAGAAAAGATGAGCTTCGATTCAAAGCACATCACAATCACATCTCTTTCGAGGCATCCTTTATGCAGTGTCACTTCCACGTTTCTTCAAGCTCCTTTCATACTTCTTCGATTTCGTTGCGTGATGGAATCTCGCAGAGATAAGGGACATTATTTTTTTTTTCACTGAAAATAAGATTGCTCTGCGAATTATTTTTGGGAGTTGGAAAAGTCAAGAAAATTATTAACTTCCATTAAAAAAAAATAAATAAATAAATTTAGAAAAGAAAAGAAAGTTAAGAAAAATTGTGATAAAATCAGTGAAACGTTTTGGATGACTCTTTTATTTTTTGAATACCAAATTTTATCTCAAAATACACATCGCCATCGGAGGTTGATGTTTACCAGAAGATTAATGAAGATTCTTCCCAAATGTATTCGAGGGTATACGTGTGCTAATGATCGCTCGAACAATATGAACAGCATTGACTCATTTTTCTTTTCGACGCCTGTTCATCAAGGGCGAATAAAAAATAATAAAAAATTTCTTGCTACATTTCAAAGATACAAACTTCAACGCAGCAGGTAATCCGGTACTCCCCGCTCTTGGCGTATGGATTCAGGCTGTATATTCGCGATTGCACGTCGTCAGGTGAAATCTATTAGTCCAAAGCGAATGTGACAAGTGTGTATATAGTAAGGGAATTGCGGATGATACAGTGTTAGGAGATGCAGCAAATTCTCGCCTCGAAGATTTTATATACATATATATGATCGCATAGATCGTCGCTTCGCCAGAGAAGCTCGTAGAGTTCATCCCTCTTGGGTCCTGCAGAGCCTCCCCTTTTCGTTGCATAAAACCTGTTGCACCCTCGCTTTAGTTCGTCGTAGCTACGTGTGCGGTACATCTTATTGTTTTTTTGTTCTCTCGTTAAGAATGAGCCGTAACTATCGCTGTGTCCTTGAAAATGCTGCTGAATCAAGCGCAAGCTGGGCGAGTTTAACTGATATATATATTTTCCTGATATAGAAATATCTATTGGGTCAGGAAGTGCGGTAGAAATGAACATCCGTTTTCAATAAGACAGTGTAATAACAGTGGATCGAGCATTATAAAAAATACATATATTATCGTGTGAGTGATATTCGTATTCTAAATAGATTCGATCAAATAAGCGACTTGAAAAAAGAGCTTTCGATGAGATTTAGCAATGCAATCGAAATAATTATTGAATTCAATAAATAATATTTAGTGTAAATAACTGTGAAATTGAATTTGTTTAACTGAAACATCTTCAACTGAAATAAATAAAAAATATAATTTCCAAAATTAAAAAATAGTCAATTTACATACTCTAAAATAAAATTTGACAAACCGAACGATCTCTAATGGATATAATTCTTGAAGTTTTCGAACCTTCTGATATTCTTTTAAAAAATGAATCCTCAGTTGATCTCCTTTCTTGGCAAACTCATTAAATATCCATCATGGAACTTTTCGTATAAACATTTTCGATGTTAATAAAAAGGACAGGATGAATAAATGATTAGGAATTTCTGGTGCATCCACGCTTCAACAACCCAGTTTCCTTTACCATCGTTAATCACTAGGGACTTGTTTATGGCGAATGTACGTGTTAAATAAAAACATACAGCAAGCTCTGAAACGCGGTAGGATGGACGCTCAGCTTCGTATACCCGGACATTTAATACTTAACTTTCGAAACCCAGGTAAAGAGAAATTATTTACGGGAAACGCTGGTTCTCATAAACGGAAAAGTTTATCCAGCTTGCCTCAAACTCTTTGATTTCCATCGCTCTCTCGTTCTCCGGAGTGAACCAACCGAGGATGGGGTGATTGGAGAGGCGATGGGGTTTAATGAAATTGCTTAATCTACCGTTATTTACTATATTTCGTGCAGTACAGGAAAGGAAATTTATCCTTTGGAGTTGGGCATATATAAACGAGAAGATTCCGCTTTTTCGCAATGGTGGTCGGAACCAAAGTGGACCTCTGGAAAATGTACGTTTTTTCCCTCTTCCCTTCCGATTCCAACAGCTATCATTTTTTCGACGTTCCTCGCCTCGTATTCACATTCACGTTCGTATCCGCTGATGCGCACACCGAGTTTCGACTCGAGACTCCTTTACATATTGCGACGGGAAAATATCATGAAATCGGATGCAACGAAGATGGGGAAAATAAAAAAAAAAAACAAATAGAAATACAAAAGACCGAAAACAGCGTGGTATGAAATTCGTCGTGATAAGAATAATAATACGGAGCGAGGGGGAAGGTGGTTGTTTCTCGATTTTCCTGCATCGTTCCTTTTCTATCTTTCCTTTCGTATTTGTCTCGTCTCATATTCCTCATTGTCTCCGGGATGTACGTAACTCTCACATTCGAGACTTTACCGGTAGAGAAAACAAGGATTTTGTATCTTCCCCCCACCACCTTCTTTCCTTAGGGAAATACATCAGGAAATACGTTGGTGGCTGTTGAGAGAAAACGGAAAAACTATTTCGTGTCACCGGATGCTTTTCCCACTTTTTTTTTTCTTTCTTTCCTTTCGCTCTCCATTTTTCGTTTAATATCACATGACGCCGTTGCGTTCCTTTCCATTTGGTAGATTAATCCGTTACGTTGTCGAAAAATGTGTTTTCCCGAGGAAACGTTGTTGTTGTTGTTTTTTTTTTTAACTACCCGTGTATACATCTGTCGCAATATTGACGCCGGTGCACAAAAGTTTTAGCTGGAATATACAGACGCGTTACGTCCTCTCTCGGTGGGGAACAAACGTTTCGTTTGCTTCGGTTTTCCTTTTTTATTTTTTTTTTTTTTTGGTATTCATTTTTTCCGCAGGAAATTTCCCTTGTGGGACAAGCAGATGTGAGAACGCCAGATGAGGACGAGTTGTTTTTTTTTTTTTTTTTTCATACGCTGTACAATGATGATCGCTCTTTGTCTCTTTACTCTCCGCGGTAGACACAAACGAACTGTTCCTTCTAATCCCCCGTCTCTTTGGCCCTAGACAATTTCTAGGAGCAAAGAGTATGAACGTGGAGAAAGGGAAAATTGGAAAACTGGGGGGTGGGGGATTATAACATTTATTCTAGTTTATTTATTTAGATTTTTGGGTTATCATTATTTAACCCAATTTAAGCTCATGATATTTGGCAACTGATAACTTTTGGAGACGCGGAGTATACCACTGAGTCGAAATGGGAAACTAACCTCTTCGAATTGATGGATTTATTTCGACTATTCGCTTATAAACCTCTGCGTTAATTTTACGACCCTGACGGTCATTGATCATCATCTTTCATGATTCAAAATTTGCTTTGAAACGCTATCCGCATTACCCTCGCGAGAGGACGCAGAAAAGACCAAACAGATCAAAGGAATTTCTGAAAATAGTCAAATTTTGATTGACAGCGAATCATTCGCAGGCTATATTTTTATTGAATCATTCATTTTCGTGATTAATGTATTTTTAATCGTTTAAACGATGATAAATATTGTTCCACGACTATGTCATCGAGACAGAATTTTTTTTTGTTCACTTCACTGGACATCAATAATTTAAACGAGGGAAAATGAATTATTATTGAGAACGAATTATTTGATAAAAATATTTGTTCCCAGCCCTTTCTGTCTCTCGAAACATTTTTATTCCATCCAATTCAATCCCTACCTATTCTGTCCGCATCATATATATTTATTTCATACCATCGTTTCCCACCGTAAATACACGAGAATGCGAATTGGAAAACAATTAATACTTTTTATTCGTCAATATTTATGTACCCGTGTAATGAAAAAATATTTTTTCAACCGTGCTCTTCTTCAAATACCGCTCGAAATATTTTCCAAAAATTTGAAAAAACCCTTGCCACAGACTCCACGTGTTGGTGGAACTTTGCCAACAAATCTATCTATACTGCGTACCTTTCATTAAAAAAATTTTGCAATTTCGGAGTGCAGATATTTGACGAAGTTTTTCTTCCTAGAATCGGGATTCGGGTATACGATAAAGCGATATATTTTTTCTGCCTGTTTGTATGGAATAACGATTTGCTCAGGAGCAACGCAACCGCTCGGTGCAAATATTAAATCTCGGTATTGCGCAACGAAAAATGTTTCGCACAAAAAATTATGAGCGGTAACGGTCCACCACTCCCTTGTCGCCACATAAAAAATATTACTACTACGTTGTAACACTGACGCCTGATAAATTCATTTTTTTCTCACTCTTTTTTTTTCACTCGTTTTTTTGTTTGGGCGTTACCGCTAAATAGCTGCAAAAAGAATGTTGAAAAATGGTTGGAAACCAAGCTGCGCGTGTTTTGCAGAGGCTCTTTAAAATCCAGCTTAACCAATGCTGTAATAAGCCTATGTGCCAACGTTAACGTTTACGTTCTCGGTCCCTGGTTAGCCTCCGGTGCAATAAAAGTTCCAGCATACCGCGACCACAGCAACGAAGTCAGATGTGCATAGAATGACAGTTCTTAAGGATTATACGTGCCGATTCCGCTGGAGGCTGTCCCCATTGGTAGTTTTCGAGTAGTGGCGCTGATGGCGGTTTTCATTCTCGCTCTCGCTTCCTCAGGTCGGCATAAACGTTGGGAGAATGCTGGCGTCCTTCTTATTCCTGTAGATGTTATGCTTCGGGCATAGTTGTGCCCTGCTTCCTCTTACAGGTTATATAATATACGGGGTGTTCCACGACGGAATGTCATCCGGGAAATGGGGGTTTGGAGGTGAAATTCTGAGTCGATTGATACCAGCATGTATAGTTCCCGGATCAACCCATGAATTATTGTTGATATTTCAACAAATCCACCATTTGACTCGCCTTGAACTCGCCTTTTCTAGGGACAAAGGTCAAAAAAATATTCTAAAAACGTTTTTTGCATTTTCCCAGTCTAATTTTGTACTTTTGGGAAAAACTCGGGCATATTCGTAATCAGCGAAAAATTTCCGATCAAATACACCCTTTTAATATTTAAAAAACGGAAAAAAAATTTTTTCGACCTCCCCTGGCCATTTTACCAGAATCTCAAAAATCACGATATTTCAAAAGGTCGTAGAGTAAGCTTCTCATATGCTATGGGGATTCAATT
>JAPYZI010001386.1:0-27500 GCA_030523105.1 Ophioninae sp. A BG-2022a
GATTTCTAAGCGTTGGTTTGGGTTTGTTTGGGTTTCTGAGCGTTGGTTTGGGTTTGTTTGGGTTTGTTTTGGCGTTTGTTTTGGCGTTTGTTTGGGTTTGTTTTGGCGTTTGTTTGGGTTTTTTGGGTTTGGGTTTGTTTGGGTTTGTTTGGGTTTGTTTGGGTTCGTTTGGGTTTGTTCAACCTAACAATACAGTCGGGATCAATAACTATTAGCACCTTGGACACCTTACGAACTGTAAGGTTCCGATATATTGGACATATATATATATATATATATATATATATATATGTATACAGCTGCATAACCTCAAATAGCGAATTCGAGCCGCAAATCGCGTTTGGTATTAGCCTTTATATCTATAACGGACCGAACTATCCAAAAGTCCAGAATCCCGTTTCAAACTCCAGTGAAACTACGAGACGTTTATTTGACACGCTAATTATCACGGATATCCAAAGAGAGAGAGAGAGAGAGAGAGAGAAGGAAAATCAGAATTTGACAGAACCGGAAGTCCAAATCTCATAAAAGTTTGGTTGGATTTGGGTTTGTTTGGGTTTTTTTTCGGTTTGGTTTTGTTTGGGTTTGTTTGGGTTCGTTTGGGAACCGGAATCCAAAAGGTGTACACCTCCAGGAAACACGAGGTAAATAAGCCCAGACGCGATCGCGATTGCTAACGGGACGTTTAGTGGGAGGGGGTGGGGGAGCCGATTAGTACGAGACCATTACAGTTATTATTTATGAGCGTTGAAGCTGCGAACTTTTCATCTTTCGTCCTTTTGTTTCTCTCTCTCTCTCTCTTTTGGTTCTTTTCCCTCTCATTCTCGGGACGATATTCGGCGGCGAGTTTTCATCCGCTCGCGGAACTGCCCACCTTCCAAATGGAAATCAATGAATCCGTCGTTCTCGTTCAATTGGTTCGATCGGTACTCCGTTGAACAAACAACGATTGTCGCATCTCCGCTGGTACGTATCCAATATACCCATACTTGTGTAAACCCGAAGGGGTACGAATCCCATTGTCAATTGTGGCATTGGATTGGTAAGAGGGGAGATCCAAAATTTTCTTCCTACCCCCACCCTCGTTCGTTTCGCACCGGTCGCTCGAAACGAGGAAGAAAAAAAAAAAGACGAAACGAAACATCGCGAATCTTTGCTATTTTTTGCCACCGGTGTTAAGTTTTTTCTTGGTCCTATATTGTTTGAGAATTCTCAAAAAAGAGCGCGCGATATTAAATAATATCGTCAATATTCGTTATTCGGATTGGTTTTAATTAATTCGCTCTTTTCCGCGAGTAACGACTAGTTATTTTCGAGAGCAGAACGACTCTTGGCAAAAAAGCGACTGTAGCGCCTCCCCGCGGTAGTCGCATCGTCAATCTGCCGACTCGAAGAAATAAGAGGCTCTCCGTTCACCGATAATTAAATTTCTGCTAGCCTAATAGCTTATATATCCCTCGCTCTCTGTCTCTATATCTATCTATCTCCCTCTAAAACATCAATCGCTCCGTCTCTCTCTCTCTCTTTCTCTCGTTTCGGGCACTCTCGGCGTCCATTTCGAGTGCGACCTCGCATCGATCGAATTTACGAAAAAGACAAAAAAAAAAAAAAACTTGTCGCTTTTATCGGCACGAATCGAATTTTCCCATTGTCGGGATCGAATCGACGATATTCCTACGATATATCGATGAAAATTCGTATCTCGCCATTTTTTTTTTACGAAGGGAAAAAGAAAACGCTATCGAAAATCTCGAACGTTTTTGCCATTTCGTACGTTTGCACGAGGATCGCGTATTAAAGTTTTGAGCTTTCAGCGACACGTGTCGCCACGATCGCGGCACTTACCTGAAACAACGAGGGTACGCCGGTACGCCGTCCCGAGGAATCCGAATGGCCGAAACGACGGTTACAGATGTACGCGGCGATCGTCCGTTCTCTGATCATCGCGTTGATTATTCGATCTCTCGTTGCGCCGATTTATCACGATCACCGTTCACTCACTCACCGTTCGCGATCTCACGCCCCACTCGATTCCCTTCGTTTTCCTCATTTCGATCGATGTATCTTTTTTTCCGCGTTTATTTACTTATTTTTTTTCTATTTCCTTTTCGTTTCGTCCCGCACCGAGTTTGTTTGTATTAAAGTCGCGTCTTAGCCTAACCTTGAACGTTCGCGAGTTCGAGCGATCCTCGTTGTTTCGTTCGATCGAAAAATCACGGTTGAAAATACGGAACGCGGAAGACGCGTCGTCGCTCGTGTCCGCGAGGATACTAGCTTCCGCCAATCGTCGATCCCTTTTTACCGCCCCCCCCCCCCTGACCGCTCCCCTCTCTTCGTCAACCGCCGACACCGCTGTTTCCACCCCTTTCGCGCTCGACCTCTCTTCGTGACACGCGACGACGACACCTTCCTCCCCCCCTCCCATGCTGCTCGAATATCCCATCGAAATCGCTACCCCACTGTCAACACTGCCCTTTGCCAACTAGTCATTTATTCGTCTCATCCCGTTCCAACTACGTTCGACCGAATATGCGACGAAAATGTCTCCGTTTTGACCCCCCTTCGTTCACACCGATCACAACAGTTCGAAACGTTTCAAAACATTCGTTACTCTTCTCTTTTTTTCATTTTTAACAACTCCCGGTTTTCAGAATCCGAAGGTATTCTCCTATCGACCGATTTCGTCAAACTCTTCTATTTGGTTTTACGAAAAAACGCGAGATGGAGACAGATGGCTATTTTATACTATGAAATTCCTTAAGATCGGTTTCTCAATTTGCATAGTGCAGCGTGAAGTCAGCAACGAACAGTATATAATTAAAAAATGATAATAATAATAATAATAATAATAAATCAATCAATCAAATAAAACGATTGGGAACGATATAAAATCGATATTATTAAAAACCAATAATTACCGAACAGATAAATGACCGCGGTTATCCTAGGGTTTTGGGTACGGTAAAGATTGAGAATATAAAGACGTTTTGACGAAAAATCGACAGGTGGCGGGTCGATGTCAAATCAGGGAGCAGAAAAGTCCTAAAATTGAAAAGATCGTGATTGGATCGTTGACTCGATGCGACTGGCGGTGAGTTTAATAAGTAGAAGTAGAGACCGCGATGTTTTCGAGGATCGAAGGGTCCAAGGACCGCGGAAGGATTTCCTGGTGACGAGGCGGGTACGTTTAGCGATGAAACTCCAGAAGGTGTCGAGGTGACGCGTGGGAAGAGTTAGCTGTGAAGGGGGCAGAAAGAAGACTCGCAAAGGGAGTCGCTTCGGAGTGATTCCGGCGAGACTGTAGAGGTTAGATCAACCGGATACGATAGCGGTCGTCCGACAAAGCCGGTACGTGACCACTCGTACACCCGGCTGGCCTGATCTCTGGCTACACCGCTTGTATTCGGCTTCGAACGTTCGTACGAAAAAAACGCGAGGGGGGGAAAAAGCTCTCGGCGGTAGCGACCTCGGCGACGTCGCTCACGTGCGCTTTGAGATAAGAATGAATGCAAGGTCCCGGGGAGAAGGTCCTCGAGATGGCCTTGGCGAAAAGACTGCTGCGAAGAAAAACCTAACCTCTATTTTCACGCAACGGTGTTTATGTCAAAAATCAATGTATTTTCCAAAAAGTCGGTCAGGTTTCAAAGTCTTTAATTGTTTTGATCAAACTCAAATAAATTTACCTTCTCTCGAGCGTTATTCGATGTTTGAACTGCGCAAGCGCAGAGAACGCGGTCGTGGCGCACTCGAGGGTGCGCTTATTAGTGAAAGCTCGTGCCGAAGTGCCACTGTTCGGTACAACCGTGCATTTTTTTCTTACCCACGAACACCCATCCTATAGCTTCCAATTTAGCGGGATCTAGATGCTTGACGAGACACTCGGCGCTCCAAAAAAAAAACCACGCTAGAAGAATACATATTGCAAATAAGGTGAAACACTTCCCTCGTCCGATCTTCGTTCCTTTCGCCTTTCCAACGCTACAAGGGGGGAGGGGGGAACAAAACTCCATCTTGAAAAATTGCCCACGCGATTTATTGACGCTACAAGTAGTGTTTGATTAAAAACGGCTCTGAAAATCGTTAGCGGCACGCAATGGAAAAACGCGTGCACAAGGATATCGCTTTCGCCAGATATTTATCGCCTTCGACAATGTACCACAGAGATCTCGCGCGAGGGAAATATTAGAAGCTATGTATAGTGATAGGCCGCACGCACGCGCAGTTTCGATCCTCTCCCTTCCCGCCGTTTGCCGTTTCGCTAACGCGTTAAAGCAAAGCGCGTCTCGTTGCACAACCGAGCTTTGAGACCGGAACCCGTGAAGTCGATCCTTTGGAGGTTATACCTGACCCGGGTGGTCGACACGCGTACTAATTAACAGAACTGTAAAAGCTATGCCCACTTTGGAGTACTTGAGATTTTCAAGTGTATAACCTCGAAAGACTCGGAAATCTGATCGATCCTAGTCTAATATTTTCTTCGCTCCGTTGCACGAGCTTTTCTTTCATTTTGTGTTTTTTCGTTTTCTTTCGCACCGCGATGTTGCAAACTTGTGTTCTGACACCACGTTTGCCATACTTCTAAAGAATGTATGTACTGGAGTATTGCCTTGTTCCGAAATTTGGCATTTCTAAATGTAACCTACCTACCTACCACTGACAAATAAACAAAATAGAAATATATAAGATACTCACGTTTTTTATTTAACTTCTCAGCTATCTCTCGCCAGCAATTTTTCTTGGCTATTAAGCTTTTATGTTTTTTATCTTTATTTCGATATAAAGAAGGATAAGTGTGGATTAATTCTATGAAATTATCTTCGCACAAATCCATTGTCAACTCGTGACGGAACGAGAGACGATTCTACACCTTTTCCATATGCGTCCAGCGCCGCATACCGCAGCGCTACGCGTCACGATCAGGAAACTCAAGCTCAACGCCGCAGCTTTCACATCGACCGATAAAAAACTAACGTTTGTCTCGTTTTCTTCCGCTGCGTACGCTCTATTGTAGACGGTGTACTTCAGTAACAACACAGATTATGTTAATCCGAAGATTTACTTTCGGTAAATCGGTATACGAGCTAATTCGTATTGATTATCATCAGACTGTTTGAGACATGTGTAACGGAGTCTGCATGAGCTCGAACGCAGCGTTCTTCCAATTAGCACCGCGGAGATTCGCCTCGTGAAGATCCGAGCCCGAAAGATCGCAGTTCTGTCGACAAACGATTTTTATACTTATCGGGAAATTTGGTAAAGGGCATTACGAACACGCATCCCTCCACTTCTTTTTTCCACTATCTCTCTCGCACTCGTGTGTCACGTAGTAATGTTCGTCATGCCCTTAAACCCTATTTTTTGTTCCTTGGAGGTTATCCACTCACCTCGAGATCCGCACCGGCCAAAATGGCCGATCTGAGATCGCAATTTTTCAGTATTGCATTTTTGAGCGTCGCAACACGTAAATTCACCAATGTCATGTTGCTACCTTCGAGATTGGCTCCTCTCAGGTTTATACCTTCCATGTTCGCTGATAGACCACCCGGATCTTGAAAATTGCAAGACCGCAAATTCGCCGACTCGAGATTCGCGCACATCATTTTTACGCACACGAGCTGGGCGCCCTGGAGATTCGCGAATGATAAATTTGCACGCTCGAAACTGCAGCCCGATAAATTCGCACCGCCGAGATTGCAACCTCGAAGATTCGCGTACTGAAAATCATCGGGGTATTACTTTTTACGGTCAGACAGGACATAACCTATATTTTTACGAAAAGGTAAAAATATAACCTAACATTTTTACGAAATCGTAACATTATAGGTTATGCCTTGGCGGGCTATGAAAAAATAATCATCAATCAATGTGCACACCTTGAAATTTATGTTCCGCAAGTCCAGCCTGGAGAGATCGGCATCAACCAAATTAACGCCTTGAAAACGTAGCTCGGACATGACCGATGCCGACATTATTGCTTTCAAAACAGCGCAGCGCGTCAACGGAAAGGTACCATTCAACTTTTTCTCCGACTCTGCTACCATCTCTTCCAGACTCCAAATAACACCCTCGATTCCGTAAAAACGAGCTTCCTCCAAAACACCTGCCAACACACGCGACCAAATTCTCTTGTTTCGAAGATCACAAAACGTCAAATTCCAAAATGACTTTTCGATACTTTTCATAGCTCACACGAAAGATTGAAAAAAAGTAAATTTTGATAAATTCAGGGTAAAAGACGATTTCGCCATGATCGAGACACCGACCGGAAACATTGCAGATCCGCGAACCGAGGAACGCGAAAAATTACGATCTCTCGCTAATGAAATTCGAGATTTGGTGAAATCACGATCAAAGAGTCCGAATTATGTCTCTACGACCACGAGTACGGAAATCAATGAAAAACCCTTCAACAATCAAAACGCGCTCGGAATATTGCGTCAAGTTTACGATACTTGCTGCAGTGAAGTTTGCTTCGACCGTATCTTTCCTTTACGTGACAGATCGACTTGTTCAAACTTCAATTGCTTGGAAAACGAAAAAATCCGAATCAGCGTGAGTTACTGCTTCGATGTATCTCTGACACAAACGATTCCCCATTAGTATCGTTCCATAGCTTCCCAGAATGAAAACTTTCCCGTTTCCGGGCCTGAGGAGACTTTAGAAATCGCACCGGTGGAGTATCGCGAAACCCCAGCGATAATCATTTACGAAACGGGGACGAAGCTGAACGACCGATGCAGCAGAATACTGCGTTTGAGACGCCGTCACCACCAGCGTCAGTCAGCAAAGCCACGTCTTTGGCGCCTCGCCTCCAACTTGAAAACTCATTAAACGATCATCTCACCTGCGGGATTGACGTTAGAATCTAGAATCAAATGACCGTGTCTAAGATAGTTGAGCAACGGCTCGAAATAAGTCGGACTTCTATCGATCAGGAAAGCGCCATGCTCGTCACGATCGCTCGGCTGGATTCTGCACTCTTCGCCCTCTTTAAACATTCTGAAGCCACAAAAAGATTATAGGATCTTGAATAAACCCAAACAAACCCAAACAGACTTTTTTTTTATTCTACGTGGACTCAAGCGGAACATTACCTAGCTAGCATACTCGTAGGCTCTTTTTGGGTGAGCGTACTACGCGCAGTCGCGAAAATCTTACCGCCGACGTTTAACGTAACCCAACCCGGATTCTTCCGGCTCTCTGTACGTTTCGGGGTAAAATCCTCGCCGGAGGAAACGTACAAAACATCGTCGTCCCTGAAAAGAAGAAATTTGATGGGAATAAAATAGCGCTGCGATCGTTTCTCGATTTCTTACTTGATCAAGTTGACGTCATGGATCTCGCCACCCTGCGGAGTAAATATTCTCTTGGCTGTCATGTGGAACTTTGATGAGGCAGCTGTCAACAGCTCCTCGACCGAGTGAGTTATCATAAAGACCTGTTTTTGTAAGGTGGACACAAGCGATCAATTTATTTCCGATCAATTTATTTTATCTTTTGGGATTTTTTTCGTATTTTTTTCGTCGATCAACGCACCTCGCCGTTCTCATCGGTACCGTTCACGAATAAAACGACCCTCTTCATCGTCCTTTATAGCCGGCGATTTTTTAGGTTGACGGTAGTATATTTCTCTCAGTGCGAAAACATCGCGGACATTGACAAAAATTTCTCGTGAATCGAACACTAATATTCATAGCCGGAACGCCGACTTTTTTGTATAGATTATGTACATTATTTTCCCATTGTCGGGGAAGACGATATCTATCTTGCCTACGTTAAGTCCGAAGTTCGCAGGCGCCACTCGTGGTAAACTGACGAAACTTTCAACAAAACAATATTCGCGTTCCGACAGCTGACGAAAATACTTCGGTCCGAATACGCACGTTTGTGGATTAATTAAAAAGTTGTAGGAGATCGAGGCAAAAGTTAAATCTATAAAAATGGACGATGGAAATGGCAAGCGGTAAGTTCAATTAAAGTGTGCGTTAAAAAAATTTGATTCTGACCGTGAGAATGTATCGCTCGAAAAATACAGGTACGGTCTGTTATGCCCGAAGAAAAAAGCAGCTTTATCAGCTCCAAGAGCAATCAACGTATTCGGAACCGATCAAGAATCGGAAGACGAGGATGGCACCGACTGGGTTAAAAAAGCTCTCAAAGCGGAGGGAGAAAAGAACAGAGCCAAGCGGCAAACTCGACTGGACATTGAAAAAGCCTTGCTTCAAGATCCGACTGTCTGCCAATACGACGAAGTTTTTGACGATATGAAGCGGCGAGAGGAACGTACCGAGAAGAAAAACGAACGAGCCAAAAAGCCCAAATACATTGACAATCTGTTGAAGACCGCTGCCAGAAGAAAGAGAGAACAGGAGCATAGAATAGAGCGTACCGTGCAAAAAGAGAGGGAAGCAGAGGGCGCCGCGTTTGCGGACAAGGAAAGCTTTGTTACGTCGGCGTACAGAGCCAAACTAGAGGAATTCAAGAGAATGGAAAAGGACGGAGAAAACGCAGATCGCCTGGAGTCCATAGGGGACGTCACAAAACAACCGGACATATCTGGATTTTACAGACATCTGTTTCATCAAACGGTGGATAACGAAAAACCGGATACCAATGATGAAAAATCAAATTCTGATCCAGAAATTGATTCTAATGTGAGTTCTGGCAAGCCAGACGTTCGCCGGACTTCCCCTGAACTGGACGTTCACCGAAGTTCCCCCAAACAGGAGAAACGAGTTCGTAGATACAGGCAAAGAACGACGCAGGAATCAGAGTCAGAGGAAGAAACGAAAACTGACGAAGAGCCAAATGTCGCGCCGGAAGAAACCTCGGAACCTGCTGAAAAAAGGATAAAGGAATCAAGGATCGAAAACGACTTTGCAGCTGACAGCGATAAAGTAGAGAAACCTAACGTGACCTCTAAAATCGCTGAAACTGACACTCGCGAGATAAACACGGAAAAGACAGGCGATCAGCCGGCAAACGGAGAAGTGGAGAAAAAGAAGGTATCGATATGGGAGAAGAGAACAGTCGGTCCAGTTTTCGAAGCAGCCCTGCAACGTTATTACGCGCGAAAAGCCGTTAGATTATCCGGCTCATAGAAAAAAAACAACTGCTTCTGTATTTTTGTAAAAGTCATTCGATTGTTTTTCGAATAAAAAAATAATGAAACGTCCACCGCATGGTCCTTAATAAAGTTTCATATCCCAGTTGTAAATAAGCGCGAATCGCAGCCATTAAAAATCGCTACGAATTTATCATTCCGGAGTATTCGAAGCAGCCTGCGAACTGCGCAAAAACGCGGATGGAGGTTTCATAAAGAACGTCAATAAGTGTAGCAATATTTCGTAAAATCAATTTATCGCGAGATTTGCGTCAGTGGGGTTTCCTGTTATCGATTTATGCGCGTGGGAGGCCGCCTCCGCAACACTATGAAGATACATCACGACTGTAATAACGAAATTGATAGTAAGAAGTGTTGGTTGAAAAACGAGCGGCTATTGGGTAAGAAAGAAAGCTCATGATTGGTTGATAACCATAGGCGATGTAACGAATGAAGTTGAAGCAAGAAAAAATGCTCGAAACTGATTCGTCGTTTCTCCGTGTCGCCCACACGTTCTGGAAACGATTCGAATGCGTAACGCGGCGGGGGTGGAGGAGGAAACTTCTACGCGCATGTGTAGAAGTTTCTCCAGTTCGGTGGAGCGTTTCGGCAGTTCCTACACTAGCAGTAACGCGAAGGTTGCGGACGTCATCGTACAAGAACGGAGAAGGAAAGGGTTCCACGAAGAGACAGAGGTGATCGGGAGGAACAGTGAAAATCAACGTAAACGATGATTCGTTAGGAATTAAAAACTCGTACGTTCGATAATACGAATTTGGGTTTCTCGAGTGGCGAGTATCGCGAATATCGTAATCGTACGGTAGAAGCGCAGAACGGCAATTATGGTTCCGTATGGATTTTTGGTCGGTCTGTGGACGTTAGCTACTTTGACGAGTGGTCGAGATCTGAGATCACCAAATGCGCCTGCCAACGATGAAAGTTTCGTCTCGAATCACTACACTCATTACGACGAGTTAAACACCCTGTTTTGCGACCTCGTCAAGGATTATCCAACCCTGGCGAAGTTGCACTCGATCGGTAAATCGGTAGAAGGACGTGAACTCCTGGCACTTGAGATATCGAAAAATGTCGATGAACGGGGAATAACCGAACCGATGGTCAAATACGTAGCCAATATGCACGGTGACGAATCCGTTGGCAGGCAACTCATGATTTATCTCGCCCAATATCTACTCAACAATTATCACAGGGATCCTCGAATTTCTAAATTGGTAAACGAAACCGACATATTCATCATGCCATCTATGAATCCCGACGGTTTTGAAAAATCTCACGTAAGTCAAGCCAATACAATGACGTCACTTTCTTTGTTTGGATTTGTTTGGGTTTACGTTTTTATTGTTCTTAGGAAGGAAAATGCGACTCAAATCGCGACTATTCCGGACGACAGAACGCCAACAACGTCGATTTGAACAGAGACTTCCCGGATCAATTCGACAGACGCTCCAACCTGCTAAGAACTAGCATTATCGACGGGAGACAAAAGGAAACCGTTGCCATGATGAAATGGATAGTCACCAATCCTTTCGTACTGTCTGGAAACTTTCACGGCGGCGCCGTGGTTGCCAGTTATCCCTACGATTCTGGGTATCGCTTTGCTTGTTACCGTATTCGTATAGTAGAGAGAAAATTGTACTTAACGGTACAAGGTTCATTAGGCTGAACCGTGAATCACGTTGCATCGGTAAAACGCTATTTTGATTTTTTTTCCTACATAGAATATCACCGGAAGACTGTTGCGTAGAGAGTAAATCTCCCGACGACCGACTGTTCAAATATCTAGCCCATACATACGCGGATAATCATGACGACATGAAAAATGGCAATACTTGTCCACCGGACAATTTCCCCACTGGGATTACGAACGGCGCTTTCTGGTAGGTAACTTTTATCAGTTTGGATTTGTTTGGGTTATCCATTAAGATAATTCTTCATTATCTTCTCTCCCCGTTAAGGTACCAAGTAACGGGTGGAATGCAAGATTTCAACTACGCTTATTCCAATGCTATGGATATAACGTTCGAGCTAAGCTGTTGCAAGTTTCCCAATGCGAGCTACATGGAAAAGCATTGGCGTATGAACAAGGAGCCTCTCATCAAATTCTTGGAGCAAGCTCATATCGGAATCAAAGGTGAAACTCTAGCCGATAATCATCGATGCCTAAAACTATCGATCAATGCCTAGAACTAGAACCGAAGATTTCTTCTTTAGGTCTCGTGTTTGACGAAAACCAGAAACCGATCGAAGCGGCTCGAATCGTCGTACGTGGCAACGGGCGTAACGTAACAACCACCAGTCGTGGAGAATATTGGCGTCTTCTCTTGCCTGGACGTTATACGATTTACGCAGACGCTTGGGGGTGAGTTTCCTTGTAATTGTCCGTTACGTGCTTTTCTCTATAACGTTGGAGATTTATCGCCCGTTATTGTCAGATACGAGCCGAGCGATCCAATAAACGTCGACGTCAAGGATGATGGACCCACAACTCTGAACATAACGCTACGCCAGGACAGTAGAATCGAACAAGGTAAATCCGAAATGGATTATCCACAAATGATACCGATCTTCAGGGGTCTCTCGCCCTTCGAGCCAATGATCTCGTCTTTACGCCTGAACGACTATTAATCAGGATCCCTATCGAAACGCTTCGTCGTATCGTTTTTTTCCTCTACTTCTTCTTTATCGCTCTCTCGTCTTCCCTCTCGATTGACCTTTGTCACGTAATTTTTTATTTTTCCAGCGACCTTTTGATAATCTCATTTACCGGGGATCTCACGAGTCATTGTCGAATTTTTTAATTATTATTCGTTCTCATACCCATGGACGTGGTTCTCACTTATTTACAAACCCGAAGATGACGATTTCCGCTTATACGTTTTTTTTTCTTCCCCTGCTAAAGAGTTAACGAGTACACAAGGTATACAGGAGAAACCAAATGAACAAAAAGAAAAGACTTCTTTATCGTACGTTGATATCTATAGTGCTAAGGAAGAAACGGATTTATCGCGATGCGATAAGATTGTTCGGGATTTTAAATTTTCAGTCTCGAAATATATCGTTTATATTTTAGTCTTCCACTCGAACCGACAAACGAGCAACTCTCATTTCTTCCATGTTTAACCTGCAAACTGCACGTTATTCATCCGTTTCTTCATAGCCTTTAGATTTTTTAAAATAGTTTATATGGTGTAAGAAAAAATAAAGAAGAAAAAAGTAAAACAGAAAAGTCAAATAATCACTACGAACATATCGAGACGAAATATTTCAAAAGTATTTTACAACGTTTGGGCTGTTACGAGCCCACGGTTAGCGATTAAACTCTCACACTCGACGATAAATTATACGTGACTTTGATGTAGTGCGTACCAAAAGTGATTGATCGATTTTTCTTGTTTTTTCCGAGGCATCGATATTTCCTATTACGTTTTCAATCAAGTTTCTCGGAATATTTAGTTCGGGCGTATTCGTCCAATGTGTGACGCCGTCAGAACGCGCGATGCGAAAATCCTTTAAATCAATTGTACGCAAGAAAGGTAGAAAGAGTATCGGTGTTTTGGGCACAATATCGATTAGCGAAAATAGCCTCGACTCTGTATTTTCAAGTGTATCGATAACCGGAACAAAATGTACAATGTGTAAAGGGGTTTGAAAAAAAGAATAAAGTAATCGATTCCTTACGACACGAAGAAGCACACTGTAAACCGGAAGTATCGAATTTTCTTTCTTCGTTCCACCCGCGTGTGTTACAATTGTTTTTTGTTTCTTGTACCGTTTTTTATACGAGTTGTCCCGTTTGCCTTGTGTTCTGCGTTACTCGTTAAACTTCCCTTCCGATCCAATTCCCTTCAACAAGCCTAAATTTCGTACTTCGTGAACTTAACCCCACTTTTCGTTTTCGTTTTGATATTTTCGATATTTTGGTCCTCTCGATTGATTTGTATACTTGGTGTGTATGGATGCGCGCGCATAGCTCGTGAAGAAGTCAAGCCTCAAATCTTTGAGAATCTTCGGGATAAATATGGATTTTACCGGGAGACCAAATTCGTTCACCACAACTACAAGAAGATGGAATCGTTCCTTAAACAGTTGGCAAACGATTATCCTCGGATTACGCGTTTGTACAGCATCGGTCGTTCGGTCCAGGGTCGAGAATTGTACGTTTTAGAATTAACCTCACAACCGGGTATCCACGATCCGGACAAACCGGAAATGAAGTATATCGCCAATATGCACGGTAACGAAGTCCTCGGGAGGGAACTTCTCTTGCTTCTACTAAAATACTTGTGCGAGAATTATAAGATTGACGATAGAGCTACGAGAATCGTCGAAGGTATAAGACTACACGTAATGCCGAGTATGAATCCTGATGGATACGAGATATCACGAGTTGGCGATGTTTATGGTGTCGTTGGTAGAACCAACGCGAAAGACGTCGATCTCAATCGCAATTTTCCGGATCAGTACGGTACGACGGAGGTACGAGGTCAATTGTGTTCAAATTACCGAGATATAAAATTTACAAACCCAAACAGTTGAAAATCTTCGAACTTCGTTATTCGTAGTACAATCGTAAGCAAGAACCGGAAACCCAGGCGGTCATGGACTGGATCGGAAAAATACCGTTCGTGCTATCAGCAAATTTACACGGCGGAGCGCTCGTAGCTAATTATCCGTACGACGACGGCCCGAGTCCTTACGGAGGACTAAACACCAGTCCCGACAACGCGGTGTTCAAAGCTCTCGCTTTGGCCTACTCGAAAGCTCATACCCGTATGCATCTCGGAAAACCTTGTCCATCTCCGCCAGGCGAACCGCCTAGTCTTCTGGAGGAACATTTTCCGGATGGAATAACGAACGGCGCGGCTTGGTATTCGGTCTCCGGTGGAATGCAAGATTACAATTATCTTCACAGCAACGACTTTGAGATAACTCTAGAGCTTGGATGCACCAAATTCCCGAGAGAGGAGGAATTACCCAATTTTTGGCTCGAGAATCGAGAAGCCCTTCTCGTTTTTGCGGAAATGGCTAGTATTTCTTTTTTCTGCTTTTTATATCTACGCGCTAAACAAACCCAAACATTAATATAATATTTGGAAACATTGTTTTAACAGTCGAGAAAAGGAATCCACGGAATGGTACGTTCGTCCATTGGCAATCCGATAGCTCGTGCAAAGATCAGCGTCGAGGGCATAAATCACGATATCTACACGGCGAGCCAAGGAGATTACTGGCGACTCCTGGTCGCTGGAACTTACAACGTAACGGCCAGTGCTCCGGGCTACGAAGCTTCTACCCGAACCGTTACGATATCTCCCTATTCGTACGAAGATCCCAATAGCGGCGAAGCTACGTTGGATTTTACTCTGATGAGAGACGATAACGAACATTGGTAGAAAATTGAACATTCCTCGAGAAGCTTTATTATCTTTTAATTCATGTTTCTGAATACTGATTTCTGTTTTGTGTTTAGGTCTTCCGCTTACGACTTCCGGTTGATGGAGAATTTGGAAAAGGGCTACTTGACGAATTCCGAGTTGAGTTCTCGCCTGAGTCAACTGGAGAATCTTCAGCCTGACACTGCGGAGTTCAAAGCTGGTGATTCTTTGGTCAACATGGCTGTTCATTCTCTGAAAGTTACTCATTCCGTAAGTACTTGAAATATTCATTAAAAAAGACCGGATGGTCCAACGCAAAGTGACCAACCTTTTATTTTTTCAGTTGGGAGCGCCGGAGGAAAACAAATTCCACATTGCCCTTTTCGGTGGTTTGTTCGCGTCCCAGCCGATCGGTCGTGAAATCGTTTTGAGAATAGCGAGACATTTATTGACGGGTGATCGCATCGGTGATCCACCGATAAACAGATTACTCGATAACGCGGTTTTACACTTTGTACCCGGGATTGATCCGGCTTTTGATCGAATCACCGATTCTTGCAATCCTCAAGCTCAACGCGAGGTTGGCAACACTTTGATGCATAGCTTGAGGGAAGGAAATAACGATGGCACCAGTAATAATGCGGTTACCGATGCTCTTAGAGAAACCTTGCGGACTGAAGGTTTTGACGCGATCGTAACTTTCAGCGGTGGAAGCATCGCTATTGGGTAAAAAACCGTTTTATCTATTTTCCAGCTTCAATCGGATATTGGAATTGAAAATTGGCAATTAGATCAGCAATTTCATTTTTCACTCTATTTTGTCAATCAGGTATACGGAGAGTGTCGCCAATACGTTCCAGGATTTAGCCGATAATTACGAGAAGCAAATAACGAAAACAAAGTGCGACCAACCGTCGATGAACAGTTCGATGCTTCTCGCGGATAGCATACACAAAAAATATGGAATTCCTGTTGTAAGTGCGATTTATCAAAGATTACAATTTCCACCAACCGTATATTGAAACAATTACGAGTCCGTCGATCCGAATTTCATTTACAGATCGACTTGTCGCTCTCTTGCTGCAAATATCCCCCGGCGGAAACAATACCCACCATCTGGCGAGAAAACTTGACACCTTTGAAGCAACTCTTGACGAGTTTAGGAACCGGTGTACGAGCTTCCGTAACTGACAATCGTGGCGTATCTCTGCGCAACGCCAAAGTTCAACTTCGATCTAGAATTTACGGAGTTTCACCGAACTTGGCGTATTTCAAAAAAATTCTTTCGCCCGGAAGTTACTCGATGGAATTCTCGTGTCCGGGTTATCGGACCAAAGTTATCGAAGTCGAGATTAAGGAAGGTAGAATTACGAACGTCGTAGCGAAACTGGAAAAGGAAACGCCTGATTCACCATCATCATCATCATCATCGTCGTCACGAGACAGCGAAGAACTGAATCTCCTCATGAAGGAATTAAGCCTGAAATATCCGAACATATCAAGGCTCCTTGAAATCGGAACAAATTCCAGGGGTTCAAAGTTGCTCGCTCTGGAGATAAGCACCTTCGAAGACGACTCGAGATCAATAGCTAGACCATCGATAGTGTACAGTGCCGGCGACGGTCCCGGAGCTCCGGTTACGTCAGAAGTCCTCTCGACATTCGCGACCTATTTGCTCAAAAATTACAACCAAGATATCCACATTACGGATTACATGAAAAAATATAAAATATACATAATCCCGGATATGAATCCCGGCAGCGAAAGGAATTCTACCTGTTCCCTGGAACCCCAACAAAACGAAAAAAAAACGAGTATGAAATATCCGATGAACGAAAAACTCGATCCCGACTCTAACATGATAGTCGATTGGTTCAAAAGCGTAAAAGCTGTTCTCGCTGTTAATCTTAACAGCGGATCAAAACGAGTGGAACTTCCAACGATCAAAGAAAACAGGAAACATGGAGAGGATGACCTTTTGACCTTGAACGATAAAGATATAGTTCAATATCTCGGTCAGATTTACGTGAAATCTTACAGGACTAGCGAGACGAGTAAATCCCGAGGTGAAGTGGAATGCGCAAGCGATTCCGGTTTGATCCGTCTTTACGAAAACGGAGCGACGTCGAGCAATCTCAGGATCGTCGATGCTCATCGTCCTGACACTCTGATGGATTATCTCTTCCGCAACACGAGCACGCTGATGATTAACGTTTACGTAACTTGCTGCAACACTGACAGTCCCCTGGAAATTTGGGAGGATCACGGTACGAGTCTGATCGCGATACTGAAAGCTTTCAACCGAGGAGGAGTTACGGGACACGTGATTAATGAAGTAAACGACCGCGCGATTTTTGATGCGGTCGTTAGCTACGATCAATCGATACATCGAGTCCGCAGCAGTTCTGACGGCGCTTATTGGCTCTTATTAAGACCCGGTCCTCATACCATCAACGTTGAAGCGCCTGGTTACGTCTCCGATAGCAAATTCATCGTTACTCCCAATATTGATAAATTCACGGTTGTAACTTTCAAACTTCAACCTGACGAGAATATTCTAGGGATGCCGAGATTGGTATTCGTAATTGCGGCAGGTTAGTTTTTTTTTTTTTTTAATCGAGTCCATCGTTCATTTTATTCGGAACTTTCATCAGTCTTTAAGAACATAGTTGAAACGTTTCAAACTGAAATTTCTCAATAATGAAACGTTTCCATCGAAAATTACGACTGGGGAGCCTAATGATTTCAAAATTGGATTTGTTCACAGGCGCTTTATGCTTAGCTATCGTCTTCCTCGCCGTTTGCGGGTACGCGAAGTGTCAAGCGAGCAGGAACGCTCGAAAGCACAATTGGAGGGAATACGCTTTCAGCCTGTTGGGAGATGGTGCAAGTTTCTTCGACGACGATGAGAAAGAAGTCGAAATATTCAAGAGACCGGTTAATCGAGGTTAGAAAAAGCTTGATTACAAAACTTCGTACGAATGTACACCCAACAGAAACAAACCTAATCTTCAATTTTGTCATATTCAGCTGACGAAGAAAGAGGCAAAGAATTGATCGCTCCGCGTCCTTTCTTCGACGAGGACGAGCAATCCAGTACCGAGGAGGAAAGCGATTCAGAATTCGTAAGATCGGACGATCGAGACTATCAAGAGAAGATCCCGATCGTTTCCCAAAATTAACTACTCCGTCCAATTAGCCATAAGGAAGAATTATTATTTTTATTCTTTTTTTTTTTTTTTTTTTTCAATCAAAAATCCGCGCCGCGACGCCAACTTTTAACATTCCTGAAACGCCTCGGCGGCCTATATTTTTTCTACTGTACATAAATTTAACGTACAAAAAAAAACAATACGTAACTACAGTTCATACGTATCAATCGGGCGTATCCAACCAAAACTGTATAACTTCCGGTGCTTCCGTAAATCGTTCAGTCGTACTTAAATTCATACGTAAATGATGGAAATACCTGAGACTGAAAGCGATATTACAGATTTTTCGAATGATATATACGAGAGAGTTAATTTTATCTACCGTTTCGCGTCTCCGATGAAATTACGGAACTTCCAAACAAAAAAAAAAACGCGAATCGACGCAGCTTTTTTATTCCACTTAAATCATGTTTTGTAAATAAATTATACACAACGACAATATCTTCGATTTCATTTTCCACTCGTAATACTGTTCATCTTTATTTATAAATAAACACGCACGCGTACGCACACACGAATAGCGTGTGCGCGATCACGTTTACCCTGCGGTTGGACCGGAAGTCCTTCGCGAATTGTTCCTATAAAAAAAAAAAGTATCATCCGGTTGAGGGTAAGGGGATGAATAATCTCTCTAAAAAAAAAAAGAACTTAGTACCATATTGGATTATTTCTTCACTCCGACAACGGGGAAAAACAAATAAATAATATAAGAAAAGAAATATGAAGAGAAGGCTGTTAAAAAAAAAAAAACGAAACATCGTCGAATCTCGATATATAAGTGCACAAACTTGATAATACGTAATCTCGTACCCTTGTCCCTTTAGCGAAACGCACACATCGCGGTTCCGCGAAATGCAAAAGTCGTAAAAAATGTACTTAAAAATAAATTGTACTCTTCAACTCGTCTCTGTGAAAAAAATATATATACATGAATATATATATATATATATATATATATAAAAATATATATATATCGCCTCGAATTTGTTCCCGTTTTTTCTCTTGCATTAATTTTTGAGTGTGCGCGATTTGAGTAGCTCTCGTTGTATTTTAACGTTCGGTCTTGTTTGGGTTTTGTTTGGGTTAGGATAAAAATAAGAAATCGGTGTACGGGTATTCGGGCGACCGTAAGTAGTTCACATCGAACTGGGAAAGTACGAATCGTAGAGAATGTTCCATAGGATAGCCGCGGTCATGAGGGCGGTGTAAGTTACTATGCTCGCCCACCATACCGCTTTTTCCCAAGTTTTAACTTCGAGATTCCGTAGTACGTTGATACCGACGAGTAGACCAGCGATAGCGCCAGCGAGATGAGCGACGTAGCCGATTTGATCTTTAGCGCCAATAACGTAACGATTGTAAACGGCTTGTCCAACATCTACGATAGTGATGCCGAGAAAAACGGCTAGTTGAAGAAGGGCGAATTCCATTTGCGACCAGTTCATCAGGATGGTCGCAACGTGTGCAGTTATAAGGGCGTAAACGCCACCCGAAGCACCGGCCAAAAATACACCAGGATCAGATACGGATGTACCCAAAGAACCGGCAACTACACCCGCCAGATATATCGCTAGTACTCGCCACCACTTGTGTACCATTTCCAATGGTATTCCGAGCATCACCTGAACCAGCAGATTCACCAGTAAGTGGAAGGCACTGAAATATGATTTATCAGTTGGGGCCAACTCCGTAATCAGAATTAGTGATAATATTTATAATATATCGGGAATACTTACCCGACGTGAACGAACATGTAGGTTAAATACCTCCAAGCTTGATATCGCTTGTAAGGATTGTAAATGAAAAGCGTCGCGGCGGGTCCCTCGACTGTAAGAGCTTTGTGAGCTATCGCGTCGTACAGAAACAATATTATCTCGATTATTGATATTATTATCATAGCTACGGCTGGAGGCTTGCATGTGTATTCCTCCTCGTACTGTCCGTCCGGTAAATCGCTGGAGTAACGCGCGCTTTGCGACACTGCACCGGACGGAGTCGGTCTCTGCGGCACCATTTTGTGAACGTATCGATGTAAAAAGTGGCCGAATACTCCTTGCATGTCTTTCCTGTGAATCTAAAAAAATTTCCCCCTTTTTTAGCGCCTCTTTCTTCTTGGACCAAATGTCCTATTCGTTATTTACCATCGCTATGAATTCCGGAAACTCCAAGTATCCGGAATCGTCCAAATCAGCCTTGTCCATCATGAGTCTTACTACCCTAGCTGGTATGTCGTTCGAATAAGTAGATTCGTGCACCATCGCCTTTAATTCCTGATACGATATTCTACCGTCGTGGTCCAAATCGTACTTGTTGAAAATTCCACGCCAGTGCTGTGTAACGAATCGTCGAGAACTGTTTAATTCGCCCCTTTTGATTTCTCGTAGACGATATCTATAAAAAGGGTGAATCGGTTGGAACTTACCGAATCGTTATATCTCAGAGGTATCGTTATGCCGCCGGATTCCTGTTCCTGCCCGCTCGCCATTCTGACCAGTTTGAAGCTCCTGTAAAGAAGCAAAGAGCAGGGGCCGTTAAGTACATAGCTTCCTTTGGATAATACATTTAGAAGACAGCAGGAAAACAGTTTTTTCAATACGTACGGGCGACTCGTGTCCAAAAACGATCAATGCAAATAACAATAAAAAAGACGGTACGGAATAGTATCTTTCACCGTAGTTATCAGGATGACTAATAGAAGCGGGGGATCGTGCTCGAACGAATGAATCACAGGCGGATGTGTTTCTAAATATTATCGCGATTGAGGCGCGGAGATGAAAACGTTTCGATCACGATTCGAAGAATAGGAGTGAATAAAAATAATCCGATCGTGATGAGGTTAACGGAAAAAAAAAAATCAAACCTCGGATCTCTTTTACCGTAATCGTATCAAGAAGCTCGTATGAGAAAAAGCAATGACACCGAGTTTCGTATCGCGAGGTTAAGTTTAAGTGTGTGTCAGTGAACGGGATGTTCGGTCGTCTTTTTTTTATCTCCCGCGAAGAGAAAAAGGTTAGCGAGGTATCGCGGGAGACGGACGACGCCGTGAGAACAGGTGAGGTGAATCATTACGGGTCTTGAAGCTCGAGGCTTTTTTTGTCAAATATACAGACGGCCAAAGGAACCTCGCGGCGTCCTTCTTTCGCCCTCTCACTTCGAGCTACTGATCTAACAGTATCCCCCTGTATCAGTGACGAGAACACGATATAGGGGGGTATTGGCGACATTTTGACGGAGAAAGGTGAGAAGGAGGAGGGCGGTGCTTGGACATTCCAAGAGTATCGGTTTTTGTAACGGTACATCGATTGACTAAATTATTAGATAAGAAAATAAAATTTCGTTGCTTGGACACGTTCTGTATTTAAAAAATGCATTTTCGCGTACAATCGTTCATCGTTTCACCGCAATCGTAAGTGTGTCTCGCGTATCGAAAAACACCCGCCGTTCCCGAATTGGCCAATGCCCTCTGTATTCAAAATCCGTCAAAATTAATCACGTTTCGGTAAACACCGAGGAGAAATCTTTATCGCCATGGCGATAGTTTTGAAAAACAAACCGGTTGGCTTTTCATAGCGGATTCGAACCGCTCGTTAGTCAGTGTAGCGTCATCGTTGCGCGTGCCAGACGCGGCCAACGCGCACTGTGCGAAGTAGTCTGGAAAATGTTGACGGTTAACCCACCAGCATCGAGATTGAAAATAGCAGCTACCTACAGAATCGTTCAGCCCGTGGAGAACTTTGTTTTGAGGTAGGCACGCGCGCGCATACTCTCGCGTCTATATACGTCTCGTATAGAATTTATTTCAACACCCAACGCTACGGATATTTATGAAGCGCGTCCAGTTCGATGGAGAGCACGGCTGCTGCCACGGCTCAGTGTATAAACAAAGCTACTTATATATTATTTGTAAACGGATATAGACGAAAATGTTTGTTTGGTTTATATATTAAATATTATATATTTATATGGGTTTGGGTTTCTTTGGGTTATATATTATTATATATTATTTGTAAACGGATATAGACGCAAATGTTTGGTGCAAAAGTCCTTTCTTTAACCGAGGGAATTCGATGGTTGAGACGGGGGCGTAGAGGGTGAGCGTCAATCGTGCGAAGATACGCCGCATCGCGTTGCACCAGCGAAGCTCGAGTAGCAGTAGCGGCCATGTGGCGAATCCTGACCAACGATCGACGCGCTCATTAACCTCTCGTTTGTTTGGGCTCGCGTGTTTATTATTGTTCCAGAGTTAAAATCGCCGAGCAAAAATCACCGTTGGCCGAATTATTCGAAATCGAGGGCGAAACGCAGGACGATCGTTTGCTCGTCGAAGAACGGAAAGTCCGTTGGCAGGAAAAAATATTTAGTCCGCGGGAAGTGAAATTTTACGGGGATGAAAATAATTGTAAAACCGATTTGCACAAGGAGTACCACGACGCCATTGTAGCGAATGACAGAACGGAAAAATCTCGAATTTACACTTACACCCATAAAGACTCTTATTACCCGGACAAGTCGATACTGACGACAAATTATGTCACGAAATTGGCGAAGATAAACGAAGAGGCGTTGCCGGTCGCCAGAAATCGAAAACCATTCGCTAAGCGTTACAACAAAAAAGTCGTCGATTCTCAACCCTCGGAAATTCTAACTCGCACCAATCATTGCTTGTACAAATATACGACCAGCATGCATATTCTCGTTGATCTATCCTCGAAGGATCATCGACTCGGGACCGACGAGAAAAACGACGAACTCTTGTTCTCACCGGATTCCCAAATATTACTGTGCACTCTGACTCACGACAGATCCGCCGGTACGCTAACGATCGATCCTGACTTTACCAACGAGGATTGTTACAGCCTCGAAACGAGCGATTTGCTGTACGATTATTGGCTCGAGCACGCCTCGATTCAACCTAGCTACGACGACTTGACCAAACATCAACATTTCAATCGTGTAAGCTTGTGGAAGAATCGTAATATCCAAAAAATTCAATTTACAAAAATAGGCGACTTACCCAACGTAGGAAACTTCTGAAATTTGCCGCATCATCTTGTGCACCCCGAACGCGTTCATGGCTAGTCGTTTGTTTCTATTTTCACGGGAAGTAGCGAAAGAAGAAAAACGAGAATTATCGCGATCTCATAATCGAGAAGTTCGCGCGTGTCCCGCGCGAATAATCATCGAAAATTAATTAGGAACGACAACGAGACGAAGGAGGCGCGGGATACGCGGGATCGTGCGCGCGCAAACACGTGCAGGTAGGAAGAAGCGCAGCCGAGTTCGCGTGGCGATTTCGCGAAGTGACATACAAGGGAAGGAATCTCGTGAACGCGCGTTGTAAGTTGTAATTTAAACACACAATTATACGAGTCCGGCTAAACGGGTTTTTTCCTTTTTTTTCTTTTCTAAATTTATTTTTATTTTTTTTATTTGAATTAATGAGAATGCTCGCGGAGTGTAATCGACCGAAGCTCACGGCCGTCCGCAAACAACTGAACCCCGTGTATGGTTTCGATCGTTGTAAAACGAGCGTAAACATTATAGCCGCTACGCTCCCCGTCATGGCGTGTCCATATATATACACTCCTACATCGCGCACCGTCTACGATATCCATCTCTCTTGCTACCGAGCGCAATACGCCTCTATACGTACATATTATACTTTCACGCCACCTACCGTATCGATACAGTCACTCGGAATTCAAGTATGGATATATTGCGCATGTGTCTGCGCGCGCACGAGGGTTAGGTAAATCCACGATTCCGATCAATCTTGTTCCTTCTTCAGCTGTAAAATTATTTAAAACTGTTTTGCTTTGTTTCCTTCGTTAAAAGACTTCAACGGTTCGCTCTCGGGTCGATTAATCTTTGCATCGAAAAGAACAGTTTTCAATGTCGAAATAATACCGAGTCGTGATATTCGAAAGTTCGATTCCCAGAAACATCATCATTTTTTTATTTCGCGACACACCGGTGTCTCGCAATTGTTTTCTAGAATCGAATTGTGTAAGAATTTATCGAAGACGTGGATTGCGTCAGTAGTACACTCGCGGAGTTCCGATCGCCGCGTTATTGCGGAACAATTAGCCGGTTCGAATCGTTTCCCTGACGCATCCGTAATCCCCGTCGACGTAATAATGTTTGGGTTTGTTCGGGTCGTATCCGTCTTGAAAGATTATAAAGAAAAAACGAACAAGCGAAAACAACAACAAAAAAAAAAGACGGTTTTCAGGAGACGAGTGAGAAAAGAGGTTACATCGATGAAATATATCGTGAGATCGCCGTGCCACCGGCGAATATCTTACGATCGATCGTTACTTTGGAAATAGTATCGGCGCGAGATTTCCCGTACGATCCGTTGTTCGTAACGTATCACGTGGATATGCCGAGGCACTGGTCGAGCATAGAGACCGACCGTTTGGACGGAAGAACACAGCGGTGCCGCCTAGTGAAGGGAATAGCTAACTTTGGTCACGTGAGCGAGATACCACTGGATTTCGACTTGAATTCATTGAAAGCAGTGAACGGTCAGCAGCCGGGAGGTTGGCCGTATCTCGTCTTTACCGTCGGCTCGATCGACCATTGGACGAGGTTAGATCGCGGCGCCGTCGGTGAAAACCACAATTCGACATCGTAATCCTCTAACATCGCGTTTATAGATATCGCATCGAAGGCTACGCCTCGTTACCACTGCCAACTTCGCCCGGTCGTTACACCTTCGATTTGAGCACGTGGCGTCCCCTCGGCGGTTTTGTTAACGCACTACGACGGTTTTTTACCGGCGGAACATCCGAGCTCGAAGATCCCTCTTATTGCGGTATACCACGAGAGATTTACGAAAACGGTGAAACTAGGAAGCTCGAAAAGTCTCGGCTGAAGGTTACACCGGGCGGTTCCGTAACGATAAATCTAAATATCGTTCGTCAGGGTAAAATCTTTGTCAAGACGAGCCTCCCCGATAATACCTTCGAGACGAGCGACCTCATCAACAGTTTGGACAATGTACTGGAACGATTCAAAGCCGCACGGGACCGAATGATTCACGCCAGAGCGCAGTGAACTCCCAAACTCAACAGAGTGAAAACAAACCTATGTATGTACATATATATATATATATATGCATATCCCGATATCACGTATAACCTTCATTTTGTTTATCTTTCAACGAAAGAGATCCCCGATCGTAACGGAGGTGATTTTTATTTCAACAAAAATAACAATTTACATTGAATTGTTTTGATAATAATTATTCATTCGTGTTTATGCTACATCTGCTTTTTTTTTTCATTAACCTTCTTTCTTTCATTCAACGTAGGCGTGGTATGCGCGCTCGAACGCTATTTAATATTCAACTCTTCTCGTCGTCGTCTTTAAATCATCAATTATTTCATTAGTTTCTCGTAGATAGCATCGCGTTTATTTTTATGTTTATTATTATTATTATTATTATTATTATTATTATTCCTTTATCTTCACATTTCTGCCAAATGCTCGTCTCGAACATGGCCGTCAGCAGTTTCTATAATACAATTTGTGTTGACGGAGGAGGAGACGCGCATTCCCCCCACCTACTCCTCCTCCGCCTCCCCCGCGGCATCAACGTGTTTTTTTTTTCGTCTCTCTCTTTCTTTTTCTTTAATTCAGCCTTTAGTCAGCGGATGATCGAGAGGGGAAACATTTAAAATTAAATCGGCTTCCAAGTCGAATAGGTACACTCGTTACAGTACATTATACATCGTCTCTAATCTACATGGAGTTTTTTTCCATTTTTTTCTCTTTTATTTTAAAATTGTTTTTTTTTTCGGAGCATTAGCAGTGGCACGAGCGTTGCGCACTCGATCGTGGTATTTTTTTTGTCTCTCGCTTAACGACGCTAAGAACCGCCTTACGAATGGCTCGCTATCGTCGACGTAATCAGACCATTTTTACTCTGGAAGCATTGATAGTAATTTCTTTGTTTTTTTTATTATAACGTTGTTTGTTTTTTTTTCTTGTTTTCGTTTTTTTTTTTCGTCACAGAACTTTGTTGGAACGCGAGTCCAATAACAGCGACGTTTCTCTTTTTTCGTTCGTGTTAACCTATAACGGTGAAAAAAGAAAAAAAAAAGAAAATAAATTTACCGACTGCCAAACGAATCGATCGGTGCGAGAACTCTCGTGAGAAAAACTCGAACTTCCGTAGCGGACGATATGCGCGCGCACTTAAGTAGCTAATACGAAACACGGAAACGAACGAAAAAAAAAAAAGAAGAAGCGCTTCGAAGCGTCATCGAAATATCTCGCGGGACGAGAATACACATTTGTCCGGTCCGAAAGATTTCGAGGGAAACGAAAGCAGTGCCAAATAAATTCTCAGATTGTTCTTTTCTTCCCAAAGGCACCGAGTACTATTTTTCCGTGTCGTGTCTGTGTTCGTGTGAGTGTGTATATATACGTATACATACACGTAAGTGTTCTCGCGTATCTTTTTCGTATACGAAATTTCGGAATTCACGTTTAGACAAGCGACAAAGTTTACAAATGACTGCACATCGTACCTATTTCAATAACGAAGGTTCATCGAATATACGTAGCATCGATTGTTTAGTTTTTTTTTAAGCCACAAATACGCTCGGTGGCAAACGGAGGGGGGGGGGCGTGATTGGTTGCGAATCGAGTAACGGTTGCGCACGAATATAAAATTAGGCTGTATAAAAAAAGTGTAACTCGGGCGCATGCGCGTATGTGGTGTTTGTGTTTTCGGGTGTGTAATCCGTGGTGTGCACACGCGTGCTTTCTTCTCAGACGTAAAAAAAAAATCTAAAAGAAGAAAAAGAACGGACCGTTACGATTCCAATTACGATTAGCGAAAGAAGAGAAAACAAACAAGTTCGCACACATTCATTCCATCGACGACCAATCGAGTTTCGTTTTCACTTGTTTTTTTTTCTTTCTTATTTTTTTTCGTTTTTTGTTTTTCCGTTATTTTCTTCTAATAGGTGTTGTTGTTGTTGTTTTTTTTTAATCTTTCTTTTTATTCGTGAATAAGAGAACGTAGTCTCGGGAGAATATCCCTAGTCAGTTCGTGGTTTTGTTATTTCTTTTTTGTTGTTGTTGTTGTTTCGTTTAATCTTCCTACCTTCTAAGTACTATCTACGTTTTTTTTTTATTTCGCAACACTATACGTAAGACGTCTTATGGTCTAGTGCCTACGATTGTTACTAGTTTTTTTGTTTTTTTTTCTTTTAAATCGATATAATTACTTGATCGTCTTAAAAACTAATTTACTATGTACTATGTACAAGTGGCTTACAGATTAAGGATTTTCCGACCACATTACCGAAAAGAAGAAAAGAAGAGAAAAAAAAAAAGACGAAGTTGTAGAAGTAGAAGAAGAAGAAGAAGAACGAAGACGTTACAAGTACGCACGCGCGTACACACACAAACGAACATGTGTGTATATACATACATACATACATATACATACATACGTAGTCGCAGCGTTTGTTTGTTCGTTTTTTAATTATTTTTTTTTTCTTTTTTCACGTGGACCTTTCGGGGCCCCCTCTCTCCGTCGTGGATAATTTTTAGTGTACGCGGGATTATATTCACACTGGTACTCTCGTAATACGCGTACGGAAAACAAAAAAAAAAAAAGAAAAAAAAAACGCACACCTCTAACGCCGTATTTTCGTTTCAACGATTATTATTCATGATATATACAAAAGAAAACGAGAAAAAGAAAAGAAGAACGATAATCCATTGTCTCACTTTTCAACCCCGAAGGTCCCCGGGATATATCAGCGTTAT
>JAPYZI010001387.1:0-32919 GCA_030523105.1 Ophioninae sp. A BG-2022a
AAAATCGCAAAAAAAGAGGCAAAGGGGTATGTATGGAAAAATTTGCAAAAATCGATGGTCCAACTTTGAAATTCTGCCAAAAATCGAAAAATCATTGGAATCTAATAATTCAAGCGGCATTTTGAAGAGAAAATCATAACGAAGAGATCTAGCACAAGATAGAGTTCCAAATCCTAAAGGGAAAAAAGTTATCCATGATTGAGTAAAAAAACGTACTTTCCCCAAAAATCCAAAAAAAATTTGGATTTTTAATATTTTTTTAATTGGTCCATTTTGATGTAATTTGATCCCCTGAACACGGATCTACCGTTCATTTCCCCCAAAACTCAAAATTTCCATGAAAAAATCGTAAAAAACTTCTAAAAATACGATTTTTTTACTGTATGCAGTGTTTTCGACGAAAATTCGATGATATTTGTCGAATATCCGATCGAAAGTTTTCAGTCGATTACGAATATCATTGAATTTTCGTCAAAAGCAATGCACCCAGAAAAAAAAATGTTTCTAGAAGTTTATCTTTCAGATAGAAGATTAGACGTTTAGATAGAAGTTTATTTCTTATAAGACGTTGTCTTTTTTATATAGATTATTATTATAGTATTATTATTACTAAATAAATTATACGATTTTTTTTAAATTTTTGTTACAATAATATTTAGAAAATAGTACTATTCACCGATTGGTTACGAGTCTATAAGTATAAATAAATAAATGTAAGTAATAATATTGAAGCGTATTATTTGTAATCGGTAAGAGAAGAACGGAAGTACGGTACTCACAATCGTTTCTGTCTGAAGACGAGCATAAGAAAATCGATGAAGTACGCGGGAATAATATGGAAGAAAATAACGAATAGCTGATGAATGAATTTGCTGGATCTGATGTCGCCGTCCGGGAACCATATCGCACCCTCGAACGGATATTCGTAAGCGATTTTTTTGCCTTTCTCCAATACCTCGCCCCAAGTTATCGGGCGGAGGCCACTCTGCGTCACGTTGTACACCGGTATGTTTTTCGGCCTGTGAATCGTGTTTTTAGATTTTTTTCTCGCGTTGTTCGGTTACGCCGCGGGACGTTAATTCTCGTTCCTTTCGCGAGGGATAATTATCTCACCGCGATGTTTCAGCGGTGGTGGCGATTTCACGAGCGATCGCGATAAGGGCGTTGATCGCAAAATCGACCGGTATGAATTCGGCGTGATAATCGGCGTTGCAATTCATCGAACGGAGTACGCCTTTTCCAGCCGCAACTATGAGGCCCACGGGACCGTTCAGATTGTCGACCCAACCTGGCATCGGCTCCCGCCACGCCGGCGTAACTACACCCCGAACAAATTCATACGTTGATTTTCGGTTTCCTTTTTTACGACGTCCCGGCGACGTCGCGACGCGCTTACCGATCGAAGGCCTGGCTATAACGCAAGGCAAATTTGGGTACTCGTTCGCCACTAGGGTTTCCGCCAACCTCTTCGAGTACGTGTACGTGTTCGGATGAGGTACCAACAAACTGAGAAAAATCGTTATCGATCGTTCGTAGAATTAGCAGGTTTTTTGTTTATTCGTATCGCTGGTTACCGATTTTCGTCGATACCGATCTTCCTCGTTAGCGTTCCAGTTTCGCACCGTTCGACGAACAACGCAGGAGCGAACATCGCGAAACGAACATCGCGAAGAGATCGGTAAACGAGTCGAATCAAGCGACACGACGAAAGAGTCGAACCAATCGAAGGATCGCGAACAACGAAGAATTAAGAAAGGGAACGTAGAAAAGAAGGCGCGAGTTATGAAAACGCGAACGGGCGTAGAAAGGGTCGAATACCTCGGGGTTACGAGATTAATCGTTTCCTCGTCCATCCACTCGACCAACCGCATAATGTCTTCCGGATGATTCGGGGAGTCGTAAACGCGCTCGCCGAGTTCCTCCTGATCGACGTGACAGAAAGCGGTGCTGAGATACACAAACGCCTCGAGATTCTTCATGCTTTTTGCTAGTTTCAGCGTCGAGGCAGTTCCGACCTTCGCGCAAATGAAAACAACATTAGCGCGTCTCGTGTTTTCCCTCGTTATATATTAATGACGATAAAGATGAGATCGTGGAAAAACTCCAAACGACTAATGACGCTGGATACAAAAAAATATCAAACCGTGTTCATTTGGATGGCGTCTTTCAGATTCGCCTCGAGTCTGAGAGTCGCGGCGCAGTGGAAAACGATATTGACCTCTTTCGCGAGCAGTGACCTTTGCTCCTCCGATATTCCCAAATTTTCGAGCGAAACGTCGCCATGAACGGCGATCAATTTTTTCATCAGTTCCGGCTTCTCGTTACGAATTCTGTTGAACATCTGTCTCGATCGCGACGAACGACGACGGCGAAAGGGAGAAAAAAAACCAATGTAACAATAACAATAAGAACAACACCAACGAGGATAATCCACGACAGTAGCAACAACGGTTGTAACAATTACAAAAATTAGAAATAATAAATAATAATAAGTATTTTATTGGTTAGCCGAGGAAAAAGGACACGAATAAATTCCACCGTTAGGAAAAAAAAAAGATAGAAAATCCATTTTTATCCAACGCGGATAGCGATAACCTCTAATTGCAACATTTACAATGATACATTGATCACCGTTTACCTAGTAATACGAAAATTGATATTTGATCGCGGATGCATATTATTCTGACATTAATAATACCGAGCACGCGTACAGGCGTCACGCGAGTCTGTACGATCAACGAACGATAGACAACTACATAATGCACGACCAACCGGTAATTTGAGCGTGTCGTCGATGCGAATATCCGGTGTGCGACCGCGCTTCGGTCTGAGCAGTAAATAAATTTTCTCAAGATCGCTGCAACTGTAGAGGAGCTTCTCGATGAGGACTTTGCCCATCAGACCGGAACCACCGGTTACGAATATCGTTCGGCCTTCGTAGAACGATTGTATCTCCGTCGAGGCGTTCATCCCGATTTCTTAATTCTTTTCGTTGGATATACTCGATTTTCTATTCCGTCCCCTGGACGAAGAAAAAAAAAAGAATAAACTTCCGTCGATGAAGAAATAATGAAAGTAGAGATTGCCGAATGGCGCTGCGGTGGAAAATTCCGAAATTAACGCCTGTGCCCGACGCTCTCCCTCTCGCCGCGTCGATTTCATGAGTTCGATGGAGCTCGCGTATCAACGATCCGCAATCACCTTTTTCGACCTTTCATCTTTGCCGCGGGAAAAAATAACCGATTTTTTTTATCCTTGACTCGTTTTTCGAAAAAAAAATCCTACAAGCGCGTACCTCTGATCTAACCAAACAAATCCGTTGAACTCAAAGAACGATGAAAGCGCGTTATTCCTAAGATGTCTCTAGCGAATAATGTCAAAGTGAGAACGACGCGCGCGCATCGGCCGAGCCCGATGGACGCGGGAGCGTCCGACCGTCGACTGCTCGCTTCATCGTGCGCTTCGGCCTCCGCGTGTACGCGTCCGCGTGGAAAAATAACCGGTTGACGGTTCGCGCCGATCTATCGAATTTATGTGTCAACGGAACGGTTCGACTGTTAGGTTCGTTCCGCTTGAACCAATGATCAATAAAAACCGCGCCATTTCACGATCTCTTTCCGTAAGAGAAAATGGAAAACCGATTTGGAGGTTAAGACCACTGAGAACGACGATTACAACGCCCTCTTCCCTTTTCTCTTTTTATCTGAAACGGCACCTATTGGCTGTGACGACGAATAAACAAAACGTTATCAACCGATTGGGACGTACGACGCTTCGCGGAAATCAATAATCAAGAAAAAAACGGCACTTCTGTTTGCCGCAACGTCCGGCTTTCGCCAATCGTAATGCAAAATTTCGTCGCGAAGCGCTGCTCGCGTCTACGGTGTTACAGCACTCTATACGCGTATACCTATTTATAACGAATCTATGCTTGTGTACATACCCGAGTGGAGAATCTGATAAGTGCGCTCTTGAGATCAAGCGAAGCGAATAGCGCGCGCGCCGAGTCACTGAGCTCAAAGTTACTTCGTCCTGAGAGTATGTCGTCTTTCCTCCCCTCCCCCGATGCCGCCGCCTCCGCCCTATCCATCCCCCAATGGTTATCCCGTTTGCTAGCCACTCACCTCGAACGCGCACATTTTATTTCTCGAGATTCTTACGACTCTCCGTTTTCTCGTTCACTTTTTTCCTTTCGTACTTTTACGGCGGGACGAGCGAGCGAATTTATCATAATTAGGTTTATTATTGTTACTGCGAGGATTGAGAAAAAGGATATTAATAACATACGGAGGAAGAGTAACTTTTATTTTTGTTTTTCGTTATTATTATCGCATTAGCACGAAAGCGAATCGCTAACATCGTCGGGGACGTAACATAAAAAAAAACACGTTCATCACGAATTCGCAACGAATTACATGATTTCGCGACTCCGCGATCCTTTCAAACCTCGTCGGAATTATTTCTCGTTTTTTTCGGGTTCGAAGCACGAAATGCTCGCATCAATCATCGAACATAACCTCATTACGATTCTCACAACGGGGCGGAAGCCGGACCGCTCGCGTCTACGAAACTAACGTACAAAAATCGTTTTCCAACATGTACTGTGACACGGACGATGAGTTGACCAAAAATCATCGATGGAAAACCGCGACGATTCGTCGTGATACCCGACAATCCCGGTGACGAAGTTCACGACAATCAGCGTGAGGCTCCAGCGGCATTTACGAGTATTGCCCGCCGTTAGCGTAACGACGAGACACGGTCGAACGCTAGATGTACTTCGTTATGTAATTGGAGAGTGAAAATACGACGACGCACAAGCCACGTTAGAAATTGTCCGCAGTCTTTTGGGGTCAACGATACTACACTGCAAACTACGCTAATAAAATGGTGTCGTAAAATTTGGCGTTTTCGCGGCCTCCGCAACAGGTAACGCTTTATCCAACATTTCTCGTGTCGTTGCGCTAGCCAAAACCGCAATGTGTTTATAGACAATTTTTTCAGGGAAAACACAAAACTATTATATTTAATGATTGACGGGCTTGCACTATATTGAACTTATCAAGGTTCTGTCGAATCAATTTCTAGAGGTAAATAACACATAATTGCGTTTGTAGGCGAAATTCGATTTTAACGCCATCCAGCGAAAAAAAGAGTTATAAAAAATGCACGTAACGATTTTGGCAGGCGCATCGACGATACGTAAGAAAACGCTCAATGGAAAGATTACGTTCACATGGAAATTGCGCTATTCTTACTTTTTATACCGATATAACCGCGTCCTATCTTAACAAAAAAAAAAATTCAACGCGCAACTCTTTGCCGCGTGAGACTTTCACCGCGAAAAAGTCGTAAACAAATGACCTAGCTCAACGCGAACGGTTCTCCCCTCGGAATTCGAGAAAACGATTTGTGCACAGCACGCCGTTTCTGCGTCAAGTTTGGTTGTTCGAAACGTTCGTTGCCCTCATCTTGCTCTCTTTCTCTCTCCAAAGTGGAAAGTACTCTATCAATTGCAAGTGTCCGCGCGAGTATTACACGTCCGGTTTGGTCGAAACGAGTATTGCCATTGGCGAGCGGGAGGAGAAGGGAGGGGGAAGCTTCGAGGGAAAGCGCAGCCTCGCGGGCGAGACTCGAAGATTGAAAGTGTGTACCGTGCTTAGGTAGCGCGAATTAGTTCGCTTTTGTATACAATCACAGCTCGAAACGGACGAGCAATTTCCGCGAGAGCGAGCGCGCGGCGTTACATAGCTAAACACTGGAAAATATCGAAATGTCACGCGTGTCCACGCTGGGCATACGCGGGGAAGAGAAATTGACCTGTTGATGGAAGTAAACGGATAAAAAGTTTTTGCGGTCGTATTGTTACCGAACATGCGTGTATTGGACGTTTTTATAACGTCTGTTTCATCGACGCTGATCGTTTAGCGGCAATTACACGGATCGGTAACAATTTAACGATCACGCGGATACCCGAGGAATTATTGATAAGGAATCGATCAGGACTAGGAATTGGGAAGATTAAGGAATGACCGGTTTGAAATATCGGTAAGAATTGCCGATCGCGAAGACCGGGAGAAAGTGCCGGTGGCAAAGGTCGATAAGGAAATACCAATTGCGAAGATCCATGAAAGTTGCCGATCGTACGGATCGATGAGACAGTGGCGATTGCGAATATCGGTAATAAATCGGTAAAGTTGTGCCGATTTTAAAGATCGGTAATCCAAAAATCCAAACAAAGGCTAAACAATATCGATAAACACGACTGCAAATGATTGCCAAAGAAGTACGACGCGATGAAGGAACAACGCGGCGAATGGAAAATTTCTCAAACAGTATATATCGTAAGGTGAAGTAATACGATTGCCCAATCCGCGCGACTCCCCAAATACGTCACTATTGATAAAAAAAACACACTACGTTGCTTCAAAACAAATGTCGCACCGGGATCTCTGACCCCGTGCCGTTCAGCATTCACTTCGATCATTAACTATATTTTACAAAGTACAAAAACATACGAATTCATCAACGAGCGTTTAAGTGTTATTTCCCATGTGCAATTATTTGTTTTTTTTTTACGAATGCAGCGTTTAACACTCGACGGAAAGTCCTTGAAAAAAAGAGACGATGCAGAATGATCCCACGTGTTTATTTCCTCTCGCGCGTTCTCGATGTGTACGCGTGCGTGTGACTGAGGCCGATATTACGTCACGAGGATTCCGAATAGCGCCAATGTACGGCGACGTAAATTTCCTACATATATGAATACTAAGCGATTCGTTGCGTCGTCAATGACATCTATCGGACATTCCTTGGCGAAACGTCGACACGGTGCAACACAGTCTCAACGATAAAGAAAAGCGCCCAAATTTTTATTATTTATTTTCGTCGTCCGTTTCGTTCGATCAAGGGGGTACGTGTCCAGTGGGCGATTCGATGACAATACTCGCCACCAAATATGTCAAAAAAGTTCGTAAACCTAATATCCCTTTTATTCATTTTTCGTCGTTTTCCAAAATCATTACAAAATCACGATAGGGTTTGTTTTAGTAGATTTAATCTCCAAAGAAAGCCGAGGAAGATAAATCCACTGATTTTTCGGTTAAGTCCATTGAGACCTTCTTCCGAAAGATTCGCCAGAGATCGAAGCTTGTGTTCCTTCGAGAGGACATAATCTCCGATCGAATCTTCATCGCTGTCTTCGCATGCCAGTTACGCCGCAACAAGTCAGATGTGTTTATGAAATTCCGCGTGAAATTGCCCCCACACGCGATAAAAGTGTGCAAGTGTGTTCGAACGACGTAGGTCGCGTTTATCGTGTCGAATGGATTTGTGACGAGGGAGCAAAGAACGGCTCCTCCGATTAATAACATGACGTTTCTTTTTTTTTTTTGTGCAACTCTTGAAGCACGCGACGGAAGATCCAGCTCGTGCATTGGTAACTCGTGAATGTACAGACATACGTGTGTATGCATATAAGCATAGGGAAAGTGGAAACCCACGTTTGTCGATTAATCGAAAGCGTTGATATTTTCGTTGGGCTCATCGATTGTATCTTCTCCATCCATTTTGGCAATCGATTGATCGATTCCCGACTTTCATGAAGCAACATCAATATATATGTATATATATATATATACGAGATGTCGTCGAGTGTCGTCGAAACGCGCGCTATCTGCCGGAAGTTTTCAGTACTACCGGGTACGAGAAAATTATTATCGTGGACGCATCGCTCAAGACGAGGCAACGAAATTTTTAGCGATAAAAAGGAACAAAAATATTGGTTAACCGTTGTCGCATTGATACGCGCCGTTTGACACCGTCGTTGTCTTCGTCTTCCCATTTTTTTGTTTGTGATTGCAAATAGAAAACCAACGACCGAAAGTTTTCGGACGCGCACGCTCTCGTCAAACAGGCGCCCTGTTATGTACGCACCGTACATAACCTATAATATTTGTATAGCAAACGATAGGCTTGACGATGATTTCTCTTTATTGGTCGTCTGAGATATTCGATACAACGCTCCGTGTCTTTCATTATTTTTATTTATTTCTTTGAAATTATATAGGTTCATATCGGTATAGACTCTTCTAATAGACTTTGCAGACGGACATAATAGAAATAGTTCATTTAGCATTACGAGATTGCGGACATGTATATATGCACACATATCCATATACATATACATCTATGTATACACAGATATGTAAATATGTGCATATGTATATGTTGAATCGTAATAATATAATATTATCTATGTATCGTTCGTTCGATTCATTTATATTCTTTGCGATCTTCTCTCGTTCCAGCCCCTTCGCCACTTTCGTTTCATCGTATCATTATTGTTATTAGTTATAATTTATCAGCATCGAATCTTTCATCGTCCTTCCGTCATGGAAACTCGCTCCTATTTTTTCTTTTGTATCTTTCAAATGATATTTCGAGGAATGATTGCAATCCATTTCGTATGATGAGTATCACGTCGATATGAGGACATGCACGCGCACGCGCGCGTCAACTTCAGCCTTTTTTCTTCTTTTTTTTTTTTTCATAACCCATCTTTCGTGCCGAACGAATTACACTCGTGTCTCGTAAAATACACCGAGCGCTCGACACACCGCGAATTTCGGTCGATGCACATTAGGATGTTGTATCGGGTGAAAGAAAAACGAACGTGAATAAATTCCTGTGTTTGACGACGGTCCAATCGGTGTTGCAAATTTTCGTAACGTTTTTATAGATTTCTGGTTTTCGTTTTTGGTTTTGGGCTATTTGATACGATTTTTGCATCGCCTTTGTTAAATGTTTTTAAATTAACGTTTAGCTAAATGTATCACCCTAATGTGAAGACTTTTTCGACCGTTTATTATTGCTCACGAAACGAGAATTAAAAAGCCGAGAGGTCGGAGGACGTTGAGGAGACAAGAGATCTCGTGCCGAGAACGACGGCGAGTTTTACAAATATATTTAAGTACTTAAATATGTCTATATATATTTGTTGCAAACTCGTTGAAACAATACGAATGGACAAGGCCTCCCGAGGAAGAATTCATTAATTTTCATTGGACGATCTCTCAATTAATTATTCGATTTTCATTAATTAATTACTCCAACGTATTTATCTTCATTAATTAATTGATTCCATTTTGACCTCGCAATTGGTCGATATTCATTGACCAATTTTCATCGATTAATCAATATACTAATACGTAAACAATTTGCAACGGATGGCAATTAATTTCAATAACTCGAGACTATCTTCGATTAATTGCAATTCGCTTAATTGAACTTCAGTTTGCACTTAATTACAATTCATCTCAATTAACTTACCTGCAATAATTATACATTGGAAATCAATTTTCGATTAATTTCAAGAAAAGGCGATTCATCTTTCAATTAATTTCAACTCGCGGAAATTAAATTTTCAATTGTTCATAATTGCGAATATGCACTCAACCGCAATTAATTTAAATATGTTTGCAAACGGTCGCGATTAGTTTAAATGATTCGAACTCGCTCTGGATATCAATTAACCCGCAATCAATTTTCATCTTCCGTTCGTTTGATCGAACGTTCGAGGAAAACCATTAAAAAATAGAAAAACGTTTCGTTCCGTCGTTCTCGATAATTTTTTTTGTTTTTTTTTTTTTTTTTCGAAATAACAACATATACTAATTCACGCGAGCACGTATCGATGGAAGCGACATCGTAGCGCGTACGCAGAAATTCAAGGAACTTCGGAATCGTCGTACCTAGTGAAAAAAAAAGAAAAGAAAAAGGGATGGTACAATGATTCTCCATCCGATAGAACGGAACGGTTCGTTTTGCAATGGAAAGAAAAAAAGTTTTCCGACACCTTCCGCTGATATCCGCATCCTTATGATAGTTATGATCTACCGTTACACTTCATATATATACATACATACATATGCGTGTATCTGTGTATCTCCGTGTACGGATATATATATATATACATATATATATCCATATACTCGATACAAAGTGGCCATTCGCATCAATTATTCTCAGATATACACGTACACAATTCTTCTAGGACAATTTCACCGTAAAATAAAGCTTGTAGAAAATTGACCATATATAGCCGAGATTGCTTCTTTACTCACGCGACCCCCGTTTTTTTTTTCTTCATACTCACAATCGTCATTTTTTGTTCCTTCATTAAGATATGTCATTTTTGGACAAAACGTTTATAGTTTAGTAGTCGGTAGTCTTTCCACTTTTGTCTTTACGTTTACATTCATTCTTCGTCTTCGCTTTTTTTCTGTTTACTATTTTTTCTTCGTTCTCCTCTGGTTCCGTCTTTCACAGTGGTAGTCTCTGTGATACCTGCTGTCAAGCGTTTCGCCCGTATTTCGCACCGATGAACCGCGAAAAATATAATCTAAATCGAGCCGTCCTTCAGAAATCGATAACAAAAAAAAAATGGTATTCTTCAATTCCATTGATAAGGGTTGATTAAATTAAATCAACTGATGAAATTTGTTTAATATTGAGTAATTAATCAACTTCAATTTATTCGTGGATCTAATTAATTAATTTCATAAATTTGATTAACGAATGAGTTAATGGGCAAAAATGTAGAATTATTCCATCGATATCTGTAATTCAATCAGCGATCATCCATCATTAAAAACGAAACTGATTAATTGTACAAAGAATTACTTGCTACGTTCGATCAATCGGCGAATCAATGATTCGAAACAAAAGTAACGAATCGTTAAAATTGAATTTACGTTTGAGTTAATAATGACAGCAGGTACCACGCGTTTCAAGAAAACAAAAACCACGACAAGCGTATACACATACACGCGGTTATTATAATGTATAATAACACCATTTAGATATTGAACTCGCAATAAAACAATGCTGCAACGATCGTTGAGCGAGACTCGCGATAAATCTCATCTCGATCTTCCACTATTTCGTATTCCACCTCTTATTTTCTTCCTCCCGATTAATTTTTTATTAACTTTTTTTTATATTAAATTATTTCCCTACTCGTGTGCGCTTTTTTCGTGAAACGTATGCGAATGTTTGTATTTATGTGTGTGTGTGTGTGTTTCGAGAAGTGGGGAGGGACGTTGAAGGTATTAAGGTCACGTAGAAGATCGACGTAACCCCACAAACGTTCGAAATTCGGGTAATTATGCAGATGTGGGGCACCACCCAAATTTTGGCGAGAGATTTTTATTTTGGCTATTAATTATTCTAATTAGTCACCACTAGTGATATTTAGCCGGCGTATGCTTACATTTTTAATTATTAAACCCAAACAAATCCAAACAACCGTACTTATTTTCATAAGTTATGAGGTGGTTTGGGTTTGTTTGGGTTTATTTTGGAAGGCTCGGTTCGTTCAAAAATTCGGCTCGTTTCGACGTTTAGGCGTCGAAGTATACGAAAATGTCCTATTTTATTGCATTTTTCGGCAAACTTAAAAACCCCATAACTTATGGAAATAATTAAAAAATATCTCCATAATTACCGAAATTCGTTTTATCTTTGGTGCTTGAGTCTTCAATGAAAAAAAAAAAAAAAAAAAAAAAATGAAAACAAGACAAACGAGGATCGGCATAAGAATTCATAGACGCAGAGATTGACGTTTCAATTTAACGAAAACGAACGTGTTTCGTTTTTGATAGAAATAGTTCGCGATTTAATATATTTCGACTATTTTCGTCGCGTCACGCGATAAATCTTCTACATGCCCTTAAAGGGAGAGGTCGTGTCAACTCTGTGATACACCAACCACGCACGTACAAAATTAAGCTGTGATTCTTTGATTATTGGTCCAGCCGCTCGCTCGAATAATTGCTGACATCGCGCGTTGTACACAAAAGCTCAGTGTGTGTCTGCGTGTGTATGCGTGATCGCGCTTAAAACCTCGATTTTCCAAGCTTCCGTTTTTTGTCCATTTTTTGAACGATCCGAAACTTCGAAAATCGTGATTTCACCGTACGCAGGAATTGTATGGGTTTTCGTGCACGCGTAAGATACAAAGTTGTCGTCGATCGGTCGAGATATACGTGGAAAAGTCGAACGACGACGACGACGACGACGACGACGACGACGATGACGACGTTTACCACATAAAATTTCTTCCCTAAACGTCACCTATCCTAAAATTATATTTTCCTCTTTTCTTTTCACTCTTAAAAATTGTCCACTTTTTGCCCTTCTACTTTTCATAGTTTTCTTCCTGTTGCTCACTTTATCCTTTTTTTTCAATTGCCTTTTCGCGTCTACCTCGCGCGATTCGTAAACTCGGTGGAAACAAAACGGTTTCGTAATTTCGCACGAAAAAAAAACGCGCGATCTAAAAGTCGCGTTTCGTCTCGCGGATAAGAAAAACAAAATCAGAAAGTAAAGCAAACTCAACGATAATACGAACCGCCTTTACTTTTTCTCAGTGGAAAAAGTGAGTGATCTCGTGTCGTAATATCGTCCCAGGGGCTCGGACATTAAATGCAAATTGACGATGAGGGCTCTTATCTCGTTCCTCTCGTATTAAAATTATACTTTTCATTTTTCTTTGTAAATTCCTTATTTTTTTCTTAAATTCCTCGTTTCTTTTTTTATTCTTTTTTTCGTTAGTTTTCGTTCCTCTTTCAATCTCTCGCGACGGGACCTTCCCGAGGTGTCCTCGATTTTTCATTGTCTCAATTCCATATTCCAGAATTAGCTACGACGAAACGCCGTCACTGCGCGAACGAAAAAGAAAAAACCAAACAGGAATGAAAAACGAAAGTCGAGAACGTTTCGGTTTCTCGATTCGTATCTCTCGATATGCGATAATATTTACAATATATGCACACAAGCTGACTAGATCAAGTGGATCGTTGGGTTCCAATGACAAGGGTTTTTTATGGGGGATGATTTTCTTCTATAATGATTTCATGATGGGTATACGAGTATTTTATACAATTATTATATATGTATATATACATACATATATGTCTGTGTGGGTGTTGTATGTATATATATATATATATATATTTCTTTTTTCGCGACAGACTCAAAGTCGGGGGGAAGAGGGAGGCGTTATTACGGTTTACGCAGCTCGCTCAAGGTATGCACGAATGAGTATTGGTCGATTGTTCGGGGTATGACAAGACCACGGAGAAATCCGAGTCCAGTACGAGATCGCTTATGCAGCCGACGATCCCGCGCGTGTATCTGCCTCCCGTTGTCCTCACGATGTCAGGAGCTCCACCTGCGACGAAACCAAACGTTTAAAATTCTTTCTATTCCGAAATATGACGAATCGATATTTTCGCGACGCGGACAGGCTTGGATTCGTCTTTTTTTAAAATCCGAATTTGTCCGAAGAAACGACGGACTTACCAACGTAAAGTCCGGTGTCGGTATTCAGTTGTCTCAGCTGACCAGGCGAGGAGGCCGACACTCCGGCACCGCTGTCCACCACCAGAGACGCCCATTGTTCGTTCCTGCCGGTCAAAGATAACGTTATCAATGTTAAACGATGTTTAAACAGTGTTGTTCAAGAACGGAGTGTTCTCTTACCTGACCGCTCGGACTCGATGCCACAAATCGTCGTCCAGCCTCGTAATGTTGTATCGGAGAATAGCCTCACCGGAGCCAAGATTATAAGCGAGCGTTAGATATCCCTCGTTCAATCCCAGAGCAAGAAAATCATCGTTCGCCGAGGTTTGCTCCGGCGGATCGGAGTGTCTGCCGCTCCAGAGCAACAGTCCCGTGCTGCTGCTCGTACGAAATCTCATGTTTATGTCGACTTGATAGCTTATTAACCTGGAACGCGGGAACAGGGAGTATTAACGGCGGTAAGCGACCGAAGGTGCGAAAATGGATGGCTGCGTGTGAAACCGTATTTTTTTTTAATTACGCGAAAAGATGCCGATCGCGCGAAAACCGCTCACCGACGGTTTCACGCGGAACCATCGAACTTTCGATTTACGACCGGAAAATATAGTTTCCGGGAGTGGGAAAAATTTGTTGCGCGTGTCACCGGTGGCACGGACCTCTTCATCGTATCCGCATCGTTGTAATGTAGATAACTCTCGGTACCGCTGAAACTCGGGACATCGCGTTTCGTCTGATACGCGGAAACGGAAGTATCGGATTCTTTGGCGAGCGCGCGCGATCCGTTGGACCGATCGGCAGCCGGAAACAGGGAGGACGTTTGCATCGCCGGTGCTGGACACGGATGCGGCGTACCGGGATAACAACGGCAGGTGAAGCGTTCTCGCAACGGTCGACACTCGGCATCACCGCAGGGTCGAGCCTCGCAGGCGTGACCGCAGTTTCCAACGTTCGCCCCGCCCAAAGCCTCGGCTAGTATACCGACCTGTGCGGATTAACGTCACCGATTGTAATAACAATAATCAAACGTGAAAGCATCAAAATTTTGCAAATTATTGGTAAAATCGAATAAACAGGATTCGATTAGCGTCACCTCGCGATGATTCAGAACAACCGTCTGCACGCATCCCACGAAGCTCGCGGTTGTTCTTATCTTCGGCGTGTACATGTCCGAGCTCGGTGCGCCACCGAGATAAAGATTGAGCGGGAGGGACAATTGCGTGAACGCGCCGGGCGCGAGGATTTCCTGGGCTCGCTCGTTCTCGACTTCGAGGGAGGCGAGTCTTCCGGTTCTCGAGACTCGAACTTCGAGCCACTCGCCGAGGCGCACCGGCGTCTCGCTCCTCGAGAAACAATCGCGCGAGTATTCCCGTTAGTTTTTTTTAATTCAATTTTTATTTTCAATATTTTCAAGCTTCATGAAATTCGTAGTTTCGGAATATTAAAATTTGGCATTTGGAGCGTTCCGTTCGATCCAAGTTCAGGATTCGTACCCCACCCCGAAAATTAAATTACGCGTCTTTGGCGCGTGCTTATCGCCAAAGCGATAAATACCTCAAAGTGGCCGGTCCAGTTCCAAGGTCAAAGGTGAATTGGACATGACCCGCCGTCAGATAGAGGGCAATGAAATCACCGGTTGCGTCACTGTGATGACCGTTGTAAAGTATAACACCATCGGGGGCGGTGGGTTTCAAGGTCACCGCTAATTCGAGCCACGACAGGGAACTGTCACCCAGTCCGGGGTAACGAAGATACGACGAGCCGTTGAAGGACGGTACCTGTAGGGTTCGAACGTGTTTCGTCGATTTCGTCCGCTTTACTTTCTCCGTCCATCGTTTTTTCCTTTTACGTTTTTTACCAGAATTTCGGAAAGCCCTTTTTCTTATTTTCTTAAACGGTTATTATCGATTCATTGGAGAAGAGCGTGTATTTTGGATTTTGAGTTTGTTTCGATTTGTTTCGAGGATCGCGACTGACCTGAAGATCGACCCGCGTCTCGCACAGATCACCGGTATAACCTAGTGGGCAGAGGCAAACGGCGGTGTCGCCACCAGTAGCCAGACACTTGCCACCGTGCGAACACGGCACCTTGCTGCACCTGTCGGCCGTGCACTCTTCTGCAAAAATTATATATATATATATATATATATATATATATAACCCAAAAAAAAATTAACGCCCAAATTTAAAAATCGAAAAATAATCACGAAAATTCTGTGTCACGTACCAACGTCGAATCCATTGATGGCATCGCCCTGCGGCCCAAGGGAGAACCGATAACGATGCTCGTTGGCTTCGAGATGACGAACGCAACCGCGAAATCCCGTGATCACCGGAAGTCTCCCGAGTCCGGTAGTGTTACCGGGACCGCCAACGAAGAGAGGCTCCCGAAAGGTAATTCTCGAGAACAAACCCTGTAACGAGTCGTTGCGCACCAGTTTCGTATAAAAAAGAACTCCTCCCACCTCCCTCTTCGTTCCTTCCGATGAAACGGAAATGGAAGAGTAGAAAAATGGGATGCTATCCCGAGGCGCACCTTTGAACGACCCTGTACACGCTTTCCCTGGTTCAATTGGATCCAAGCGTCCCATCGATGTCTGTAAACGCTCAGAGTGTTCCAATTGTTGAGTTTCACGGTTTCTGGACTTCTGACGACCCCAACGCCGCTTCCGCAGTCAAATCTGTAAATCCGTGTTTATTTGATACGTACGTAACACAAAATAAACAAATAATCGTAACCCAAACAAATCCAAACAACTACGCAACAACAGCAACGACGATAACGATGCGTTACAATAATAAACTTGTTTATTATTTCGAAGTATTAATTCATTAATTAGTAAATTAATGATCGATTCGTCGATTATTATTTAATAGAAATTTCCTCATGCGTATTATTCGTAAAAACGACACAGCAAGGTGGAGCGATTCGAGACTAACGCGAGATAAGAAGCGAGATACAAAAGTACAAAAGTGTTTGGGTTCGTTTGGGCTCGTTCCGGCATCAGGTTTATACTTGCCTGAATTCAACGAAGCCATGATGCAAAATCAGTGCCATAAAGTCGCCCTGAAGATCGTCCCGTTCGCCAGCCAACAGTAAAACACCGTCCCATGCCTCCGGGCGAAACTCCAGATCCAATTGAACGTGTTTGTAGGCGGCTCGGAGCGCCGGAAACGCCAGCCAACCCGAGCCCGAAAATCTCGGCGATTTCACGTCGATTTCTGCTCGAAGAAATTGAGAAAAGAGGAAGGTTTTTTTTGGAGTTTTTTAATTGTTGGCTCGCTGGAAATTTCTTGGGAGAAAAATTCTACGATGGACGATAAAAAAAACAAACACACGCATACACGCGATTAAAGTATCGCGCGAGACACGTGGACGCGCGCGTGTGTGCAAATATCGATCTGATGAGCGCGTTGGCGGATTAAACGGATGGATGCGTTGTTCAAAGGCACTCTTTCTCTCTCTCTCTCTCTCTCTCTCTCTCGGGCACTTGAGACGAGCTCGAAATCTCTCGACGAGTTTCTGTTCTCGTAAGCAGATTTCTCTATACACATATATCTATCGCAATACCTCCGTAAAAATAAGATTGTTCACATGAATATACAATTCAACTCCAAACTTTCGTAACGCGACTCAAACAGTTTTTTATTAATTGAAATTATTAACCCACTGTAGCACCGTGTGACATTTCTATCGCTTTTACTTCTTTCGACGATCATTTTTAACTACTTATTTTAATAAATGTTATACATTGCCCTACAGAGGGTTAAGAATTGAACGGAAAATTCCGATGACACCTCGTAACATCGACTTTAATGTTCACGATCACAGGTTCATTGAAAAAACGTTTCGACCAATTGAAAAATTATGAATCGAACTGAAAATTTCAATTTCCAAGTATCGACTCGTTTTCAAAAGTCAAAAATCTTTCGCAAATTTCACAAAGAATTGAAAATTCAAAAATAGTTTGGGAATGTCGATTCAATTTCGAAATCTAGAATTGATTGGCAATTTTTTAAATTAATTTCATACGTGATATTAAATTGAAATTCCAAAATCTCACAAATGATTGAAATTGTATCTTAATAATTTTAACATTCGAATATAAAAATGATAAAAATATTATTCCAATCATTTTCATAATTGAAGCAGCTTGTAAGTTATCTTCGGTATTTTTGTGCGAAAGTGCATGGTCGCGAGGAAGGAAGGAAGGAAGGACGGAAGACCAAAAGATAGCAGAGGGAGAGGTTGGTGGTTCGGTAGCGAGCGAGGGATGGAATTACCGAGTTCGCATCGATCGCCGCTCTTTCCCAGGGGACATTGGCACCGCTGTCGAAGACGCGGCGAGCTCGAAGTCTCCTCGCTGTTCCCGTCGGTCACGAGGTTCGTTCCACCACCGAATTCCCGATCCTCGTCGCCGCTTCTCCCACGTTGAAGATAACAATTGCCAACGGGGCCGCAATCGAGATTGCAAACGGGCTCGTTGCTCGTCGTTCTCGTCGTCGTCGTCGTCGTCGTCGTCGTCGTCGTCGTCGTCGTCGTCGTCGTCGTCGCCGTCGTCGTCGTCGTCGCCGTCGTCGTCGTCGTCGTCGCCGCCGCCGCCGCCGTTTCGCTCGCGTTGATCGTCAGCCCGGTCACGCGACTCCATTCCGGGTTACTCGTGATCTGCATTCATCAATTAATTAACTAATTAATCAATATTAATTAGTATTAATTAATAATAATTATATTAACATCAATAGTCAATCATCGATATTAAACAATTAATTAATGAATTGATATTAATTGCATTAATATCAATCATCGATAATCAATATTAATTAATTAATTGTTCAATTAATCGTATCGCATAATTGATAGTTATTAATTGTATAATTAGAAATAATAAATCAATTTATGAATAATGCACTCGAAACAATTGGTAGTAAATTCCTATCGAACGAACAGAGTTCCCGCTCGATTTTATTTGTCAAACAGTTTTAACGAATCGAATTCGCGTAAGCGCAAATACGAGTAGAATACGGACCGCGGGGGCGATCCCTTCAAGGTCCGCTCTCGAGGAGGCGGGGATCTCGTTGGTCTCGGGGACGCTCGTCCTCGTCGTTTTGTCCACGGGTGTCGAATTATTCGAGGACGACGTATCTAGATGTATCATAAAAGAGGCACCTCTCATGTACAAAATGTCCCCTGTATCCTCGTCCTCGTCGTCCTCCCCCTGCTCGTTGTCATCGTCCATGTTGAGCTCATCGCTCTCGATTTCGTTTGCGAATTCGCCAAATTGATTGCTCGGTGTCGATGTCGAGTTCAACTCTGCGAAATCGTTATTATTGTTATTATTATATTTTAACATTATTATTATTGCCGATTTTACAATCAGTATTCACATTCGCATGATTATATTATTGTAAGAGTAATTGAGGGGACGCTGACAATAACCGAGAACTTTATTATTACTAATTATTCTTATGGTCGGATTAAATCGAATTAGTACTTCGGAACATCGATAATCGATTGTACGTAGGAAAGCCGAAATTGGCTTTTCTTCCGTTCTCTCGTTGACTCGATATTCCGAAGAAAAAGTTGAAATTGGGTTTTCGATGTTCCGAAGAAAAGCCGAAATTGGATTTTCGATATTCCGAAGAAATGGGTTATCGTCAGATTTGATTATCTTACTCCACAATTTTTAATTTTTATTTATAAAAAAAAACGAGAACTCGGCGCTTGAGTATAAATTTTTAAAAAATTATTCGTGTAGCCTTCTAACTTAATTCGAAGGAAGGTGCAAACCACTCTTTTCGAAATATATACTCAAATGCCGAGTTCTACATTTTTTGCAAATAACAATTAAAGAATAAAAAATTGATGCGACAGGGAATGAGTTATTGGGCCCGAAGAGATAGCAAATTACCTCTCCTTTCCTCCAATTTAATTTGGCAAACTATGAGCCAAACGGACCGTATAACGCGTAAACGCATCGGTGGTCCGATACACGAGAAATTACGGAACGCGAAGTTAGAAACGTTTTGTCACTCGTCACATACGAGTACTCGGCAATTACAGGCGACAAAAAAAAGACCACGCGGTTGATCGATGACGATACCCTCGAGCGACCGCGGGAATTCCGGGCGCATAAAGAAGACGAGAAAGATTGAGAGAGAGAGAGAGAGAGAGAGAGAGAGAGAGAGCGCGGGGAGAGAAATGCGAGCGGCGCGTGTAGTCTGTATTACCATACGTCAACACTACCAGTCATAAACGAACGTCGTTTTTTTCTTTTTTCTTCTTTTCTTGTTTTGTTCACTCGACTGGCGTATTCGCTGATCCGATACGCGAATATTATACACTCGTGTGTCTCTGTGCGAGAATACGAAGCATTTACGAATATACGGTAATTCCCGGGAAGTGATTCCCCGGGTTCTGGACGATCCGGGACTACGCTGTTTGCAATTCTACCGAGCGAAGCTTTTTATCGTTCGACTATATAAACCCGGGATCTTCGATACGTTGCAACAAACACGCTCGCCTCGTTCTCCAACAACGACCACTCGAACTCGACCGGTAAGTACGAAGCTCTGTATCAGTATTCCTTTTAGTTTTACAACAAAATATTCATTTTTATGACCAAATATTTGGATTTTGGAGGAAATAGAGTTTTGAGAAACAAAATGTTATTTTTGATAAATTTTCGAGCGAAAATATGGTTTTTGGAAAGAAACGAGCGTTGACAGCAATGTTTGTTACTTTTTCGCATAAAAGATTTCTTTTGGCAAAATGTATTTTCACTGAAATGAGAATCGTGAACGTATCGTTTGCGGGTATTCGATCGTTATTAACGAAAGTTTTTTGTTCGTTCCGTCTCGCAGAGCGGTGACCAACAAAGGTTATACGACAGAATGAAGGTGTTCCTTTTCGCGCTGGTGGCGCTGGTCGCCTACGTTTCATCGGAGCCAGAGCCCGGCATCTATCGCCCTGAATTTCCAAGAATCGGACCGCCCCCGTTAATCGTAAGTTTTCGCTTCTCTCGACTGGGATTTGACGGTACGGTCAAAGTTGAGCGCTCAGAACTGAGCAATTGGAACTTAAAGTTTCGAGCGCTCGAAACTGGGATGACATTATTGAATGCAGTTTTCCGAACGTCAAGTATCATCCGATGTTTTCCGTAGAATCGTCCGCCCCCACCGAGGCCGCGTTTCCGCCGATCGCCCGATCCTCAAGGATCAGTCGTAATACAGGGCGAAAAGCCGCTGAGCGGCCCGGAACGTCGGCCATCTTGGAACATCGATTACCAGCACAACATTTGGGAGGGAAGGAACGGTCGGGTGAGCGCGAGTGGCGGGGCCCAGAAACTTCCGGGCCAAAGATGGGAACCTCGCGTTGGAATTCAGGGCACTTGGCGCTTCCGTCGATCGGCCGATCCTCAAGGATCCGTCGTTCTGACTCGAACACAGGCGCTCGACGGACCGGAGCGTCGTCCATCCTACAACGTCGATTATCAGCACAGAATTTACTCCGGTCGTGACGGCGAAGTGAGCGCGAGCGGAGGCGCTCAGAGATTGCCGGGCGGACGATGGGAACCCACCGTTGGGCTTCAGGGATCCTGGCGCTTCTGAATTCCAACCGAACGGAGAGGGAGAGGGGGAGAGAGGGAGAAAAAATAAGCCGGTGCTGCTCGCTGCTCGGTCCGCTGTTGCGAGCTTCTAGTTCCTAAACGTGCTCTTTTCGTTCCTGCCTTTGATATCAGTACTGCCAATTTATCTCTAAACGTTCATTTTCCCACGTCGTACGTCGCAAACAAAAATAAAAATGGAAAAATATATGTATATACCTCTATCGGTGAATTATTCCGCGAGAAATGCATATTCATTCGCGGATTATTACAATAACGATAATAAAGATATTTGGAAAGTTTAAAAACTTTGCTTTCATTCCTCTCCGAGCTTTTCTTTTTTAGGATTTTGAATTAAATCGGACATTCGTTCGAAGTGATTTTTTATCGTGCGAAAAAGAATCGGTTCTTTATTGAAAAAATAGTAATATTATAAAGTGTACTAATTTCGAAAGATTTGTAAAATACTAATGGTGATACAAGAAATACGAAATTAGAAAAATTATTTAGGAAAATCTGCAGCGGAAAAATGATGGCAAAATTTCGGAGCTACTGACGCAAACGTCATAAAGAAGTGAAACTTGAAAAATGGATTTGTGTAAAATAATCGGATGAATTTATAATGCAGCATACGAAATGACTATGAAATATTTGACGAATCATTAAGCGATACACGAATTAACTTAAAGTAACGAAATAGCTCGTTTTCGTGTGCAGTTAGCGCGTAAGACGCGCGCACACGAAGGGCGTCGATTACTATAATAAACGACTCGGCTGTCTAAATAATGAAAATCAATAACGGCGCATGGCAAGGTAGACTAAAAAAAAGTTCCACATCGTGACAGGAGTGAGGGTTAATGAAGAAGAATGTTGCCAGCTCCTCCAATACTATGTATTACTGGAATGCAGATATCGCGTGTGTAGCTCCCATCGCTTATCCCGGAGCGCTTGCCAAACGCGGACTAGGAAATTACGCGCACGCGTACGTTCATTCGTGCAGTTATCAAATCGGTCCGTCCATTGTGCCGCCCTTCCCTCCAAATGGATTGAAAATCGTTTAGTTTTACCTCATCTTTCAGGGCTGATTCAAATTGTACAGTAGGTACTGAAATTTCATCTGACATTAGAGTCCTGACTTGGAATTGAATTGAAGTACAATTGCGGGCTTGAAATTGGCTTTAAATTTAATACCTGATTTCACATTTAATTTCTGACTGGTATTTAGCTTGGAATTGACTTGAAATTCAATTTCTGATTTCAATAATACTTGATATTCACGACCTAACTCGGAATCAACGTCCCGGTGTATCCAAGGCGTCGGTTCGACCAATGTTCAAAAATCTTGGACTCGAATGTTTGCTTATTTCACATGGTCCGTCAATTTTCAGACTCGATTTTCCGTCGAGTCTGAAAATTGGACGAGCCATAATTGATTCGCCGTGCAAATCAATTGACGTCGAGCGAGGGAAGCGACGACGCGTCGCTCCCCGATCGATCCAACAATCCGCGCGCGCTCGATGGTCCGTGTTGTTATTGACAAGCTGACAGAAACGAGGGGGAAGAGTCGGTCTGTTCCCGATAATTCGATCGTAACGCGCGATAGCGTTTCACGATATTGAGTTATGGTGACAATAAGGGGGGCGGGGGAGGAATTGACAGCTAATCGAATAGACCCGCGCGAAACTACACGCAACACTTATTTTATAGGAGGATCGCGCGATCCAGGCGAAATTTTTCTCTCAAGCTTAAATCAATCATCAGAATAATCTCTTCCCCAATTTTTCCGACGCACACACCCTTGCGCGGGTTTTTTACGTGTTTCCCGACTTCTTCCGTGTATCCCTCTTCCTCCTTCTTTCTACCGTAACATGGGCTTTCTCCATTTATTTCTGATTCTTCACTCCCCCCCTTCCTTCAACACCGCTTCTTGCGGTCCCCCCCCCCCCCGCCGCAGCCGACTTTCCCCACCGCTGTACCGTATTATTTCTGACACGGGCATTGGTTAACTGCGGAAAACCTATGCCGGTCCCGCCAAGTTCACTTCTTTGCCGAGGACCGGGTTTCATCGAAAAATTTCGAAGAAAAAAATCTCTGCTGCGCTACCGGGATTCGAACCCGCGCACCTCCCTCGAGATTCTTGATCCCACTGGCCGCGCCTTAGCTCGCTCGGCCAACGTATCAATTCGTCAAAATTATTCAAAAAAGTATCCTGAATAGCTCTCCGATAAATTATATTCTTGGTAAAAGAAGAATTTCTATATCTGAAAATATAATTGCGTTAATAGAAACGAAAAGTCAATATTTTTCTAAACGAACACGCGCGCTTATTTAACCTCCGGGGACATCGCGAGTCCCCGGGGACAATAAATGGGAAAAAGGTTATGAATTTCTTACCGGCACAGCTGTATCCATTTTTGTGGAGTACGTAACCGCTCGTGCAATCGCACTCGTACATGCCATCGTGCAGCTCGTAGCATAGCTGTTCGCACGGCGAGCCGTGGCCGCATCTCCCTGCAAAAACGTTGTTCCCACGAGATATTTTATTCATTCGGTGTCCCACCGTATTTGAGTACGACGAGAACATTTTTTTTTCATTCTTTCTAGAACGGCCACGACAAACGTTTTCCACCGAAATGTTACGAATAATGGAGACATTATTTCGGGGCGAGGGACAATTATTTTAGGATAAAGGAATTGTTGACTGAGCGATAGTTATTTCGGAATAAAATTAAAAATAGTCATTATTTTGGAACGAGAGAATAAATGTATAAAAATTCATTTTTTTTTAAATATTTTTTCGAGGCACGGAGAGATTTTGAGACGAAAATTTATTCGAGAATATCCCAAGGTATTCCCAAGAGTCAAGAAAATATGCTAGATCAATAGCCAAGTCATTTTGGACTACGAATAGAATGCAGAATAATGCCAAATTATTTTCCATCGAAACGTTATCTTTTCATAATGAAAATGAATTTCAGTAAAGTTCTTAACTGAACATAACGAAAACGACTGATCTATTTTATCCGAGCTCTGGCTTGAATTCCGATACGAAGGATGAAACCCGAGTGGAGAGGGTCGAAATTGCATTGAAACAAAACTGAAAACCGACGCCGGAAGGGTGAAAGTTTATGCCTCGAAAGAGGTGTAAAGTTTCGTTCGCGAGAGTGCCCCGATATAAAATCAAGCAAGAGGTCAAGCTTGCCGAAAAAAGAAGCCCACAGAGTTCGCTTAACCTGGCAAACGCAGTGTCCTCTTTTTCCTTCGTGAATTCGATTTGCGCCAAGTTTTCGAACTATCCACGCGTGTCTCTACGAGCATAGCCAACGATACAACCGCTCGAGCGGTAACCTAACCTATCTCTCGTAACTCCTCGAATCGGTGTTCGAACATCGTCCCAATTTTTCGCTACCCAACGACGAAAAAACGTTACGAAACGGGGAGAGCGGATCGTTGGTGGTGGGGCACGGTAGGGGCGAGTTTATCGATCGTAGTCGTAATCGGTCATGAAGTAGCTTCGCCGAGTGTTGTCCGCCTACTTCGAACAAGAGTCTTCGACGGTGAGAAAGAGCTTCGAGACTCGCGGGGGGACGCGGTTCGATTGTTGCGCGCGGCTGGTTTGTACGATACGGGCAAACAGACGCGTACAAACACGCTCACGCGTGTTACAAGGGACGATGGAAGTCTCTCGTACCTCGCGATATCGATCGTTGCCGCGAGAGACCGCGAGGGGCGGTAGAGTGCCGTTAGAAGGCGGTCGCTGGTGTTCGGGGAGGGGATTAGAGACGGAGAGGTCGAGCGAAGAGTCGCGGGACTAATGACGTTCTCTGCTGCACTCAATACCTCACCGAGACGCCGTTGTGCATATCGGGCGTACAAGAAACACGACCTCATCGAGATTCCGACGGTGTTACATTTGACATCGTACCGCTCCCTCTTGTGTGCATCCGCGACATTCGAATAACCGCTTGGAAAAAAATAACCGGCGCTCCGAGCGCTGCGTAGCGTGGCTGGAGACGTCGTAGATTCGTTAGGGTTATCAAGGCGTTTGACTATGACTTTTGGAAGTTCAATAAATATTATTTCAATCCGATATTGTTATTAACGATACATTTGTTTCGTAAAAATCATCCGCGTATACGCGTATATATATGAAGTTATAAAGGGTCAAACAGGTATAGCTTAAACGGCTCTTTAAAACGCGTAACTCGTCGCGGCCCAACAGTTACAGCGGTTGACTACGGACGGGGTTTCGAGGGTTCGAATCCAACCGGGAATGAATCTTTTTTGTCGAAATCCGGGAGTTTTCTCGGACGCTAGGATAGTGGCAAGGATAGTACTCGTGCTCATAAAGGCGGGGAGAGGGTTGCACTTGTTGAATCGATGACTCGAGAGGCGAGAAAGCTGTCCTTTATCGGATGGAAAAGGAGTCGATCGATAATACGATAGGGAATATATATAATGCATCGCGCGTAGGCACCACGGGCTCTCTCGAACGTCCGTTACGATAACAACGGGAGATACTACACACCTTCCGAAATAACGGAAATCGATAACGCCGTCGAGAAAATAGAGCGTAAGTAATAAACGAGTAGAAGGGTAGGAAAAATTGGTGTACGCGGAACGAAAGAAAAAACGGCAATGAAAATGGAACGCTCTCCTTTACAACCCTCTCGCGTACTTCTATAAGTGGCAAATGTAGATGTCGCGACGCGCGTTCGCACACACCGATGAGACTAGCTGGAACGAGCCGCGCGTTAGTGCTGCCGTATGCAGATAGTGCGCGTATATGAGAGCTGAAGGATTATACAGACGCGCGCGCGCGCATCGTCGCCAAATCGCGCGTAAAGAACGGGGATAATCGTGCGAGGAAGCAATTGTTTCAAGAAGCAATCGCACGATTTTTCGGGAGACCGTGAAGCTCGTTGGAGAGAATTTCGACAACGATGCGCCGGGGGGAGGGGCTAGCTAGCTCCGTTACAAGCGTATCGGAGGGATGAATCTCACGCGTGTGACGTAAATGAAAACTTACCTTGGAAAGCAGCCTCGACAACGGTTCTCTCCGGCTGTTCAATAGGATTTTGCGATAGAGCTCCGAGAGCCCCGAGATAGACGAAAGTCACGGTAACGAACCGGGAGCAGCCTCGTCCAGCCATCGTCCCGATAATGACATGCGTACGGGTACAGAAATACCCGCGGAGGTATACACACAGAGATGAGAAAAGATGACACTTGAACTTTTCCAGCACTCCGATATCCACTGTACCGTTTATCCATATACATATATGTACGTAGATTCGCGTATACGAAGATACTAATCGGTAAAGTTTCAAAAATCTATCAGTTATCCCACTGCGACGCACGGAAGACCGTACCGCACAAAAACATTATCACACGCATCCGGTAAAATATCGATGGTCGAGCGGTGCACTATCGGTAGGTGGAAATAAAGTAAACACGTTCCCGTAGCAAACACAATTCTTCGACGCTTTCTAGACGGACGGAATTCATCGAACACGAATTTATCCTTTCGTATTAAAATGGCGGCTTTATAATACGAAACGTTCGGAGCACCTCCCAAGGTGTAGAAGCGCGCGTTTGTATATTTGTATATATGTACAGTAAAGACGTAAAACGTGTGCGAAGAGGCACGGTGCGTGCGGTCAAGCGTTTTCTGTTGCTCGCGCTCGTGCCGCCGCTTTTCATAAAGAATCCCCACGATCGATCACCGTTTGCAAAGGGCATTTAAACCTTTCGAGCCTGGCCATGGCATAGTACGCTACGCGAGCGAGTAGGGGCAGCAGGGGTGGGGGATGGTGGTTGTAGAAGGGGTCTCGCGTGCGGATACCGTACACCGTCGGGATAGCAACGTGATCCGTTTTTTTTCGTGCAACGGCACAATTCCCGAAACAAAAATAGTCCCCTCTACGATTAATCGATATGAATATTCAAGTTGGCATCCTCGATGCGAAGAAAGGAGGTTATCGTGAGTCAAACGAGGAGAGAAACTCTCTTGCGACGATTTTCCACGATTACACGCGGAGGTGAAAAGACAGACTGCGCGGTACCGAGTGCGACGGAAAGGTCGGAGCCGGCCGGTGTCTCCGATCGAACTGCGAGGTACGGACGACGGTGGCGCCGCCGCTAGCGCCTGTTTTGAGCCGCCGAAACAGCCCTACGGTCACGTGACGACTATCCGACCTCAGCGACTCGATCCGCTTGAGGCACACGCTTATTGCTCAATGAGTACCGAGGGACACCGTAAATCGCCGCATTTGTACCATCATTGTTTTATGTACGCGGAGGATTTCGGGTATTCCAGCGGTGGACACTCGAGAGATATTACGCTCGCGCATATATGCGCGACGCGAGCGGTCCCGCGCGATCCTCGCGCCGCCTTCCTGATCGACCGCTCGTTTACCTTTTTGCTCTCACCTCTCTCTTACCCTCTCCCACCGACCCTGCTTGCTCGATGATTTTTCGCTACCCTCGAGAAAAAGATGCCGGGACACACGCGAGCGACCGCGTGTTCCAATCGGCGATCGGCTCTCGTCGGCTTCGCCACGGACTTTAGCGTCAACTTCCGACAAACTTGCACGCACAAAAAATATTATGCCAAGAATACTAAATCGAAATACTTTTGCCTGAATTTTGGAAATTTTGAATGTTTAGGTTAGACGCGACGAAAACGTTGGACGGTGCGACCAAATATCCTAGAACCCTCCTCTTATTTAAATGCTTTATTTTCAATCGATGTTTTTAATACTGCTAACTCGAAAATACGGCACACGAGGGCCTACACACCGCTTCGACGTATAATTCGGTTTACAAACACAGCGTCCCGCCGCACGTGCGCGCTAGCGCCACTAGACGAAAAATAAAAACTCGTATATTCGTCGTAAAGAGAAATACTACCGAAACAATGCACTCGGGTAATGGGGCGTTTTCTATGCGTTGGGCGTATACTCTGCGATCCGTACAGCGTCAAAAACGTAGTGCCAACTTGAACAAAAAAAAAGTCGTTCAAAAGAGAATGCGGTAATTAGAAAAAGCTCCACGATTGAGGTGCGCTCAAGGCGGTTTTACGCGTCAGGGAGAACGAAATTACGGATTTCATTTCTGCTCGTTAAATTGTCTCAAAAATTATCTCGATTCACAATTCCCTTTCGGAACATCGAATACGTCAAAATATTACGAAATTGTTATCCCGTAATAACTGGTCAACCAAAAGCCGCCAAAGTCATGGCCGCTCGTGGCTTACAAAAACAATCGTTGAACTGTACAAGAAATTGGTTAAACTAACTTATAAAAATCAATTTTCTACTCTCGTTCTAACTTCGCGAAACTTATTTCGTGGAAAATTGATGATGGAAAGTCGACATTTTTGGATAATAGAGGTCAGGGGAGTTTTTCGTTAATATTGTACATGGGAATACATTTCCAGAAATGTGAATGCCGTTATTCGAAGGGTCTCCTCGTATGTAATACGTACGACTTATCTTTAATTAACTTTGTATATATCTGCAAGTATATAATAATAATAATAATAAATTCTGTAACTATTCTCCCAGTCCTGTTGTTTCATTTTTCAAAAACAAATACCGTAATGTGCATTAACGACGATGTCTGATTACGACGAACGCGCGTCACGATTTTTCTTTAAATTCGGAGATTCATCAATGGAAAAACGGAAATGAAAAAAAGTTCTATTCAACGCTCCATTACGAAAAAAGAACATTGTCTATAATTAGAATACCCATGAAGTTGCAAAAAAATATGTAATTAACGTGAAATTCTTTTGTCGGACTTTCATTACTTGAGACTCGAAGACACTGAAAAGTGCACGCACAAAAATAAAATAAAAAACGTATAAAAAAGAAACAATACCTTCGCCTTAAATAGGAAATTTCCCGGGTTAAATTTAGGACGCGAAGCAACGAGCAACGAAATTGAATTTCCATACGTCGCTGATATTAAAAGAGGCGTTTTCGAAATTTCGCTCGTGGCGAATAACTTTAAAAATCCTAGTACGCAATTAAATAAAAGAACGAAACGCCGAACTCGTTGATACCGAATACATATTTTTTTTATCGGGATTGGACGGTGAATCCTAACGGAGGTAACTCTATCACTGTCGGAAAGCTGTAAAAACGGACATTTTCCGGATGAGGGAAAGTCGTCGATTTCATGACGTCGCAGCATGACCTTTTCCGTCACGATGTTCGACCTATTTCTTCAATGACTCGACAATGCAGCGAGAACCGCGAGCATCGCCGAAGAATTTTGTCGCTCTCGAGAAGACAAAACATTAGCTCCCCGTTTCTCTACCCCTGGGCCTTTGCCCCGGGAGGTTTCGGGACGCGAGATCATCCTTCGTGGCTGCGAAACGAGACCTCAATAATTGTTGATGTTCTCAGTGAAGGTTTTCCAGGTATCCTCGATGGGGGCCAGCACCGTGATTACGATAAGACCGACGCAGAAGAAAACGATGACGACCACGTAAATACCAAGGATGGCTCGCCTCAGGCTCGCGTGCTGCAAAATCACGCGGGAACGAATATTTAGAATTTTCGACTGTTTCTCGTAACCTCTTTTTTCTTACGAAAATCACTGGGAAGCCCCGACACACGGCTTTTCAATTTCCCCCCGTTTTTGTTTTATCTTCCAAAAACAAGTTAAAACGTTTATTTCGACGACAACGAGTAATAAGTTATTAAACAAAAATAAATGATCAACGACCCAATGAGAATAAATAAAAATAATAAAGGATCGTTCGTTTACGAAAAGAAAAACGAACGTTAAAAAATGAGAAGATGTTTTCTTGGTTCGCGCGCGTAGACAAAAGTGGATGGATTTTCGCGTCTGGAATCGAACGATAAAAGTATGATCGATCGGCAATGTTATTCGATCGGATTACCGGGGCGTCCCGCCTCGCGTCTGGATGACCCATCGAAGCACGGGTGTGCGTGTCCTTCATGGGAAAAGCGTTGATCCTCAGATTATCCTGTCTGTCGGAGGCGCAGCCGGCGAACTGTAACGAAAAAAAGAAATTAAAAATGAGAAAACACACAAAAAAACGGAAAAGCGCGAATACGGATGAGGGAGCGAACGAGCCGAGTCCAGGGGCTAGTAATCAACTTTTCACGCAGCTTGCGCAGTGCCCGACGCTACGCGACCATCGTTTTATCGATAAATATTCCGGAGTTGGGCTCCTACCAAAATCGGGCTGATTTTTCTTTCGGTTATATTTACGTATACATATAATCCTCGTTATTGATACAAGGCGAACGATATCGTTAACGCGAAAGGAGTGTCGGAACAAAGAGGAGAGTCGATTTTTCAAAATTATTCGTTTCTCGGACGAAAGAGACGTAACGGAGAATGAACTTTCGAAAGTTCGTAGTCGACGTTGAACCCGATCCTACCGTGAGAACGAGATGAGCGAGGACGTGAAAAACGACGTAGGCAACCAGAATCCAGTCCAGCCATTCGGGCAGATTCGCTTTGTTCAATCTCACCGCGAAGAAGATGGCGACGACTGAAAAAAAAACAACAACGAAAAAAGAGTCGACGAGATTCATCGATCGTTCAGCGAATCGCGAAAAAAGAGTTTTTCCAGCTAAACCCGGAAGAATAGAAAAAAAAACGGAACGCAGAATGGAAAAATTTTTGGAAATCGAGTAGATTCGATTTCCCGTGTGTTTCTCACTCTTCAAACCTTTCTCACTCCGAATCTCACCATCACGACTCTTCGAATAATACAGATTTTGAATGACAAATCTGACAAGCGAATTATGAATGGAAAACGACGGTCGATGGAAGCGAGGGGTGGAGCGGGGGTAGGACGAGCGTTGAAAAGTATGGTTGAAAATCCGAAAACTCACCGGCACAAATATGGGCTGCGTTTCCAACGAACCAGTGAATCCAGTTGAAGAGAGGTCTCCCGGGTGTGCCGGGATGTGGCCTCATCGCCGCCATAAACGGTTGAACGAAGCATAGCAAGGTGGTCGCGACGCCGAGCGACGCGTGAATCGTTTCTGTACTCCATTCACCGATCTCGACGAATATTATCACGAACGACGCGACTGTCATCGACCACGTGGCGAGCATGAAAAGTCTGTGCCACTGAACAAAAAGAAACGTGTACGACGGCTCGGTGTAATTACCGCTTTTGTTCTTGATACCGTTGCGGGACCGACGGACTTCTCCCACTTTTCTTTTTTTTTTAAATTCTCTGTTAACTCCATTTTTCTCTTTATTTGTTTTCTCTATTCACTCGACGTTAAAGTTTCGTGAAAAAGAATTTTATTTTTCTGATCGAGAATCGAAAATTACGAAACGAAATGTTCGTAATTCTTCATGAATTTCCAAAATCCGTTTTCAAACGTTGTCCAGCCGATGATACGAGAACTTTGTCGTTTAATTCGCGTAAAGCAAAGAAGGCGTGTACTAACGGCGAACCACTGATCCTTGCCGCACAGCTGGGAGTTGACCCAGGTTTGCTTGTAATATCTCGCGAGAAGAATTCCAATGGAGGCAGTGCCGATCCAGGATGCGAGCATCAGACCACCGTGAATCCGAACGTAGAGATCGCTCGCCGATTTCAGCTCGCCAACGTCCGAGAGAATTTTCGCTTGGTCGGAGGCTGCCCGGACAACATCGTGATACCCGATACCCTGCGCTGTACGCGCAAAAGTTGCAATATCGCGTTGTTAGAGAAACAACGAAATAAATAAAAGGAAACTCCATTTTCGCGTTTGTCCCCAGGGGGGCAAAAACGAACAACGAAAAATACGTCGATCGTATACATATATATATACACCGGGTGTCCCATTTTAATCTTGCACCTTTTTTTGCCCGGAAAATATCGCGCGAATCAAATATATCGCGTAACAAAAATTTCAGGGGTATAAGAGGGAAGTTTGAAAAACAAAAATTTCGTCGATCCAAAATCAAAAATGGCAGCGTTAAAACAGTAGACACGTTTCGTTTTTAATCGGAAACGTACCATTTTTTATCACCAAGAAATTTGTCAGCGCAAAATCGACCATTTTGGTTGAAAGTTTTGTACGATTAAGTTCATTTTTCTCTTTTACAAAGTTCAGGTCGTAATGATCGTGCCTCCTTAATAAACCGTGTCGTATAGTACAGTGATTTGGATAGGAAACATTAAAAATCTTTTTCCTCAGAGATAATCGGTCTTTTTCGGTAAGAAAAACGAGCATACTAATGATAACAACAAGAATAGCCTTCGAAAAGAAAGTGGAACGAAAAAACGGATCGATCGAATCGACGAACGGATGAAAGAAAAAGAAATGACAAAAACATGAATTATAGCGAAGCGGTTTGTCCGATAACGGGGTGTCGAACGAGACCGAGGAGAACTCACGTTTGAGGAGAGTGCCCGCGGCCAGTAGCAAGTTGTACGGTTCTCTCGCGAGATCGTAGACCCTGCCCTCGACCAGTGTCTCTCGGCTCCTGATAAATTTACATTTCAAGCCCTCGTCTCGGATCGAACTCTCGAGCAGTTTGATGGCTCCTTCCGGCTGCGGAATAACAACCGATTCCAATAGCTTCGATCGCAACGAAAACCACTCTAATATTCCACTTTCCGCAAAAACTCGGGCATTTCCGTAATCAGCGGAAAATTTCCGATCAAATAGACCCTTTTGGGAGTTTAAAAACGGAAAATAATATTTTCCGTCTTCCCCGGCCATCTTTTCCGGAATCTCAAAAATCGCGATATTTCAAAAGGTCGTACAGTGGGCTTCTTATACGCTATGGACTTTCGATTGGTGAGTTTGGAAAAGGTTTTTGCCTGACTTGAATAATGGCGTTGGATTCGTATCGATATCTTTTATAGTTTTCCCGGAATGTCCACTTGAAAAATCGCAAAAAAAGAGGCAAAGGGGTATGTATGGAAAAATTTGCAAAAATCGATGGTCCGACTTTGAAA
>JAPYZI010001388.1:0-50737 GCA_030523105.1 Ophioninae sp. A BG-2022a
TTTGATTTTTAATATTTTTTTTATAGGTCCTTTACGATGTAATTTGATCCCCTGAACACGAATCTACCATTAATTTCCCCAAAAACCCAAAATTTCCATTAAAAAATCATAAAAAACTTCCAAAAACACGATTTTTTTGCTGTGTGCAGTGCTTTCAACGAAAATTCGACGATATTCGTAATCAGCTGAACATTTACGATTGGATCGACCATCAAACCTATTTTAAAATCGAAAAAAAACATGACCCTATTTTAAAATCTTTTAAATGGTTCACGACCAAACAACCAGAGTTACCATTATTCAATATGAATTTCTTATTTATCGTAAATCGTAAACATTGGCAATTGTTTCTCGGGATTTAAAAAGCCCTGAACAGTTTCCGGCGATTTAAGTTGGTTTTTAAGTGTGATACCGATTTCGCACATTTATATGTTTCAATACAGAGTGTTTGACAAGATCGTGTACAGCAAAACTGAAAAACGATACTAAAAGTTGACCCCTAATTGATGAGTTTTAATTTATATCAAATGACCTTTAGAATCCTCTATGACCCCCTTCCAGGAATCGGTCGAATTTCCGGTCATCCTCTATTACATACAGAATGCACGTAGCCTTGAATACACAAATGCTTTACAAGAGAATACCCGAAGAGAAACAGGAAGTAATTTGATGAAGAAACTCTGTCATGGGGATATATATGAGACGGAATTTGAAATTTGTGCAGGCTTGGCACTTCTGGCGACTTGTTTAATGCTCGCAGGAGCCTCTGGAGTCTGTGTATCGCCATTTGCATTAAACAAGATTATATACGCGTGGATGTGTGCTTCTGTGTGCGTGAGTCTATGCGTGTGTGATTATACCGATGTATATAAATTGTTATGTGTGAATGTCCGATTATACGTGTGTGCAACTACGTTTATCTCCCTCTCTCTCGCTCTCTCTTCTATCTCTCGTTCTCCCTTGCTTAGAATGAAAAATTAACGTCGACGTTAATTAACCAAGTCGCGTTAACGGTAATTAGTCGGGGCTCTCGTCCTCGTGCTTCTAGTTGTGTTCGTTCGAGGCGCGAGAACGCTGCGAGGGTTTTCCTCGCTCTCTCTCTGTCTCTCTTTCCCTCTCTTTCTCTCGCTCTCTCTCTCTTCCTCTCTCTCTCTCTTTCGCTCTCTCTTTTTTGCTCTTTCTCCTTTCCTCTCTCTCGCTCTCTCTCAATCTCCCTCTCCTCTCTCTCTCTCTCTTTCCCTCTCTTCCGCCTCTCTTTTTTGCTCTTTCTTCTTTTCTCTCTTTCTTCTTTCCTCTCTCTCTCCCTCTCTCGGCATAATACCGCAGCTTGGTGTGTCGTGGGGCCGTTTAGATTTAGACGCCTGATTTCCCAGCATGAAAGAGTCGCTCACCGTCCCGACAGCCTCGTAGCACGCACCCCTGGCATAGGTCCTCTTTTTCCCTCTCCCACCAATTTTCATTTGCCTACTCAAAAAGCTTCTGTTCCTTCTCAGTTCTTCCGAAAATCTCTTTCTCATCTGAACACTCTCCGTCAATCAAACATAAGAGTATTGTAGAAAAAAATCGCCACTGTCATTCCTCGACTGAAACTGTAAATCCCTAGTGCCACTATCGTTGTTGATTCGAAGCTTTAAGTTAGAGAGTGGAAACAGATAAGACGATTATCGATTATCAATGAAAACGTTCGTTGCTTCGTTTGATACGAATGGGATCCTGGATTACGAGACTGAATGCAATTCACGAGATTGGAATGCAATTACATGTTTTTTATTTTTATTTTATTTCATATTTGGATGATTAAAGTCACCAATGAATCATGGCGTTTTTCATTTTCGTTTTAAATTCTGTGGTTAATTGGCGAATTAATGATTCATTAATTCTGTTACCTCTAATTGAATTCGACTTGACCTTAAGCGATAAATTTTCATCTGTTTTTCAACGCATTTTCGTAGGTACATTTCAATCATGATAATCACCGAAAAGCTATTCCGAATATTCTTCTTAGAGATCGATAAAAGTCATTTTCATAAAAAAACATATTCACAGACGACAAAAAAAATTCCCGCTTCAAAATAAATGAAAATAAACATTATCTTTTTTGTTTTTTCGTAAAAAATGATGCATCATACTTTATAGGCTAAAGATTATTGAATATTCAAGATTCAACGATCGCGAGTAATATTAGCAGAGTTCGCACAAAAAAAAATGTCCCACATTGGATACGCGCGGAGTCAAAGCTCTCGAGGGCGTTACTCGTGGAAAGAATCACGGTCCGGTCTCTCGTACCTCCGTGTCTGACCACGTACCACCGTTGGTGATTTATCCACTGGGTGTTCGTACGGCCGACTGGCCAAGAGAATCCCGTCCACAGTGGTGAACAAGGACTCATTGTCAGGCGTCCAACTCGGACAATGAATAATCGGTTGCAACGAGAGTTCTGCTCTTTTACTCTCTCACAAAAACACCCCCCCCATCTCTCTCCCTCCTCCCCCCCCCCCCCCCCCCCCCCCCCCCCCCTCCTCGCTATCGTCCCTCTCACTCTGTCCCTTCATTCCTCTGTTTCAACACGAACAATTTCTCTTATAGGATAATAATAACGATAACAATGCTGAAGATGATGATAATATGAACGAAAAGAACGAGGATAATGAAAATAGAAATAAAAAAAAAAAAAAATAAGGTCAGTAACATAAAAAACAAAATGATTAAAAAATAATAATAGTGGCAATAACCGATAACGACAATTTCTCTGTTCCATTCTCAAAGAAACATTGATTATTACTATAATATAATAATTATTTGTATTATTATACACGATCACCCAATAATAACCAAATCACGATGATAATGATAGTGAATGATTATAGTAATAATAACAATAGTGAAAACGATAATTATGATAACAGTCGTGATAAAGATAACGATGATAACCATAATCATAATGATAATGAAAATGATAGTGATGATAATGCTGACGATGATGGTTGATGATGATAGTATTAATGATGATCAAGCCAATGACGATAACGATAGTGATAATCCCGATAATCCTAATGCTGGTAACAATCCTGATAACGACGATTATGCTAATGAAAATAATGATAATGATCCTAATTATAATAACGATGATAATTACGATAGAAAATAATAATTGCCATACTTTTCAACTGCATTCACCGTTATTTTAATGTTTGGTTCAGCCGTTTGTTTATCGGTGCGTTTTGCCCAAGGGCGTCTCTTAACGTTTAAGAGGTAGCTGGTTCGTTCGTCTCAACGTTGTATTCCTCGTTCTCTTTTCAATACCCGAGACCTCTACATTTCTTTGCATTTATATATATCTGTATATTGACGGAAGGCTTCCGTGCACTCACGCGCGCCAGCACCGTTTTGTCCAAAGTGGTTACATACATTCACGCGATTCTGCGACGCTCGGATTAAATTGTCCGTAACTGATTCGATTTCTCTTTATTCCGGTGATAACACGACGGTTGTATGCAGCGCCAAGTGTTCGCTGAGAGAACACGTTCGCTATTTTAATGTACATACGCGGATATCACGTATACGCGGACAGAGAGAGGAAGACCGTTCGAAAATAGCTCACAAGATTGGAGAATGCGAACACCCAGTTTTAGGAGACTATACGAAATTACGATGAAGCCACGCTGGCGATAAAGCACAATGGGGCTCTATCGGCTCGTTGCGCCTGGGCATAGAGCACGAGAAAAGCTTCAGTGAAATCTGAAGGATCCTGAAATTTAATTTCGATCCTAAATTTCAATGATTGAATATTTACGTATCGTCAAATTTATATATGTTTTCAACTGCTAAATTGTTCAGTAAAAATAACTCTGAAATAATTAGTAAATATATATATTTATGAAATAGTTAATAAAAAAAAATAAATATATATATTTATGATAATTCTGTGAAGAATTAAAATTCCCCAAATTTTCAAGATTTTCTTATAACCATTATCTTCCATATTTTCCTACAACAATATTCTTCACATCCACCCACACTAGAAGTTCCTAAAGTCCTTATTTCCTGTCTCAAGAGTACACGTTTCGAGGTACACGCCCACCTAAATTTCCCGAAAGAAAGAATTAGCTGCTAACTGACGGTAACGAGAAAAAAAATGAATAAAAAAGGGAAGAAAAAAAATAGAGAACGACGACCCTTAACCACTCGGAGGTACACGAGTTGCCAACTTCGCGAACGACGAAGGCAACTCCGGCACCGTAAAAAGAAAAACGACAGTTTCCCTGAATGTAATTGCTGGATTACCCCGTGCATTTTGCGCTCTTATCTCGTGGCGAAAGCTCTTTTCAGCTCGAAATAATTGCACCTCCACAGGGAACGATCCCGGAGCATGAATTGCGGGTTACAATAGATTACTATTTCTTTGAAAACCATCAATGACTACCGACCCCCCCTCTTTCTCTTTTCGAAATGTTTATCGTGAAAAAAAATCTTTTCGAACGTTTATATCATCGTTGCAAAATGGTTGTACTAAAAAGTTGGTACAGGGAGACACAAAAGAATGTACAAATACAAAATATTAGAAGAAGAATGTAACTGACAAATTATTAATTAATAATTATTCATTATTATTCACCTGAAATTAATTTGAAATTTCAAAGATAATTTAAACTAAAAGGAAAGTTAATCTTTAACATTGATAATGTTAATATATTTAAATAATATATATATATACAACTAGAATTAAATGATAAAATACAATTGAATATTCTTTAAACATTTTAATGTTTTATTTTATTTTAAAATCATTGATTTTGCAAATCCATATACACTGGTCATTGATCCTCTTATTTTTAGATGACACGATGACCTTTCTGTCAAACCTAACATTACCAACAACCTTCAAATTACACTTCCCAGCTGGAGACTTCTTTCTTAACAGTGCTCCCACAAAGTCGTAGAAAATCGAGGCCTCACTGTACGAAGATGTGAAATGATGAGTCTCTGGACGATTCACGGGCATGCACCAAAGGGATACACAGCAAAAGTCGTCAACTCTCTTTGGCATTACGCCCACAAAGTCCACTCGAACTTTTTCTCTCTTTCCCTCTGTCGCTCGGATCGTAAAACCGACTCCTTCTTGCGTCCTTTTTTTTGTTTAATTTTACACAAGGTTTCATATACTTATTTAACGAGTGGTAAACATAGGGCGTACATATGTACAGGGCGTCTCAAAATCAAACGATAATATTGCCAATTCTGACAGTCCAGATCATGATGATCCAGAATGACCAAATACGAACTCAATAAAACGTTCATAATTTTCAAAATATTCTTACTTTGTTGAAAATCCTGAAAAGTCAACGAAAGTCCAGCTAAAAGTATCGTGCCACCAATAGTAACCAACATTAATCTGCAAATAAACATTTTTTAGTTCTAAATTGCTAAATGTTGGTTGTTATTCAAAGGACGACCTTTTAATAACGTTCTAACATAAAAATATACATCTTCGTAGTCGTGACACGTGAAACGTAACCTCAAAAGTTATTCACAACAACAAAAAATTATATCAAAGTTCGCAACGTTGCGACGATAATGATTATTTTTTAATTTCTCTATTTTTTCGTTCATATTTATTATGATAACCTAGAATTCAATTCTGCCAAAAAATGTTACGCCAAATAATTGATCTAAGGAAATAAAAAAATGAGAAAAGAAATTTCATTGCGTTGCAACGATGCGAACTTTAAGTTAATTTAAAAAAAGTGTGAAGATTTTAAAAACTATCTTTACTGACTATTTACCAATGTCGTACTTGGTCATTCTGGATTATCATGGACTGGGCTGTGTCACAACTTAAAAGATTATTGATTAATTTTGTGCTACCCTGTACACACACATATATATATATATATATATATTTATATATACGTGTATGCACAAAAGCTGAAGTCAGTTGTAGGACTGGGCCGAACTTGTGCCTCGTGCGGTCAAGTCATTAGGCACCGGAGAGACCATCCATTTCAGATGCTGCTGGGCCGCAGTCTGTTTTGTTGCGGGTGATCGAGCGAGAGACTTCTCTCCCGGCCTGCTGTATATTCGCCAGGTACATGCAGACTTGCTTTGCCAGTCGGGGATCATTGGGTTCGACACCGAACGGTAATCACCTGCGACAACATCTAACAATCGGGCTCTGGAGTGTGAGAGAGATGGGAGAAAAAGGGATGTAGCGAATGAAAGAGAGAGAAAGAGAGAGAGAAAAAGGGGGGGGGGGAAGAGATGGAACAGAAAAATTCGTGCCAACTCCAAACAGCGATTTATCCCCGGGGCCACCCAAAAGCGAGAAGCTCCAACGATATATTTATCGGTTTGCATTGGACCGCAATAAAGTATACACACCCGTAATATCATATTACACATTGGGACATTCCAGTTAGCTCAACGAGCCACCTCCTTCACTACCTCATTTTTTCCTCACGTGGATTCCAGTCGCGATCAACTCTTTTTTCTTCTATTGCAATTTAAAAAACGATAAATCATCGATTCGATGATTCGAAGAATCGCGCAGTCGATTTATGGGACCAGGATCTATTAATTGTTCGCCATGGATCAAGAAAAAAAAATAAAACGGTTTTTCTTGATGCCAGTCATGCTTGGAAAATAATGAGCCGTTTGCGGCGACATCCAAGAATAAGCTTGTCATGAACTGCCTTATATATAAATAAATAAATAAATATATATATTTATATATATGTGAATATATATATATATATATATATATATATATATTTACGTGTATGTATATATGCTGTATAATACCTATGGCATACATAATATACTATATGTATATAAATAGATCGCCGGATGTATCGCAATTACGAAGCCAATAAAATATCTAGATCAGGATCTATAAATTACGTAAGGAGCAATCGTAAATTAACCCTACGTCTTGTACACCTATTTATTCGTAGTCTATTATATTACGCACGTGTGTCCGTTCGAGAGCAAGAACTGTACGCGTATACGTACACGAGGAACATAATCTAGGAGCTGCTCCGTTTCGAAAGTCATTGAAACATCTGGATTGCCGATTGGTTTGACAAAACGGTTATTCTATTCAGGGTTTGGACCCAATGATCCAGATTTATTTGGATTTTATGATTTTACATCAGTTTCTATCATACGTGAGGCAAAGTTGATTCGAAGGATGGAAAATTTGAAATTCATTTGATTTATGGATAATAAGAAAGTTGTTTGGGTTATCCGATATTGGAAGCTCTTTTTTTTGGGGGGGGATAACTTCAAGGTTATTTGACTGATAGAAAAGCTAGGTTTATTGGGATGTAGTTTCGACCTTAAAATGAATTTTATTAATAAAGGATTCAGAATTGACGTTTTCAATGAACGAAAAAAGATTTTGATTTATGGATGATACAAATGTTTTTCATTTAAAAATAACCTAAAATTGATTTGTTTTTCAGGGAATTTTCAATTAATTTAATTCAAGGAAAACTTAGAATTAATTTGATTTTGATGGGGCGTAAAGTGAATTTGATTAATGGAGGATCCAGAATTAAATTGTTTTCTTTTTTTTTCGAATGATCCAGAAATTATTTTTAATTCGTAGATCATTCGATAGATTTTTCATTTAACGATGGCGTGCAGTTTTCATTAATTATTCGAGACAGAAGTCGATCCGACACGAATTGTCCTGTACATCGATCGAGAAGTTCTTTTCGTGTATATAGGCCTAACAAAGCCAAGATGAGATAGCGACGAGGACGGACGATCGTGACCGCGCGCTCACGATCACGATCACAATCAGCGACACCCATCGAGCACGAGATTGCGATCTTATAAACTGCAGAGCCTCGGCTTCTCAACCTTTCTATAAACACGCATTGAAAAATTCCGATGCCATTTCCCTCGCGATTGTTCCACCTATTTGCTCGATGAATCCAGATCAACGCGGCGAAATAAAAAGCTCTGAAGATCCTGACTTCTTTATCCGGCACTGATCAAGATTTTTTATCAAGTCCTGATCAGTTTCGAAACGGAATCCCTGACTTCGACCGGATAACGCAAATACATACAATCCATAAATCCGTTTGTCCGATCATTGCCGTAATTCAGCCTGATGTGGCAAATAACGGCACGCCGTAAATCGGGCTACCTGATTTAATCATTTAGTCAGGCTGATTATCACAGTACACCAGCCGTATCCTGGAAATTAAGGCAAGCCATTAATCCGGTTGCCTGATTATTCCTGAATACCGGCTGGCTCATGAAAATTAATGCGCGCCAATAATTCGGTTACCAGACACCAAACGGATCCGGAAAATAAAAACACGCCGTAAGTAAGGCTCTACTACGGCAGTCTGATCAAGTCCTGATTAAATATCAGCCCAACCTGACAATTTTTCTACTCGGGCACCTTCCAACGAATGATATATTTTTGTTCTTTTTGTAATTTTCATGATACGAGAGTACGTTTCACGTCCGGATGCTCGAGTTTTCATCAAATTTCTCGGACGTTTGGAAAATTTAATATCTCGAGAGTTTTTTTTTAATTACGAGAGTCCCTTGTCTTCGCGACAATTTATCTTTCATCATCCTTCGATGAAATTAAAAAGTGCCGAACGCTTCGACATCGAGCTGCACTCGAGGCGAAAGAAACTTCGAGACTGTTGCTTTTTTAATGGAACGTGGAGGACGTGGAAGAAAGAAAAATACATTCCACCGTCGGAAAGTTAACGTGATAAATCGCTGAGTTTAATGAGTAAATTTGAAAGCACGCTTAACTAAATGTAAAAGTTTCGTTCTTCAAGTCTACCTGTATATTGAATAGATTTATTCTGATGATAGTGATGTTCGCTTCATTACAACGCAAAGAAAATTCTTAACGTTTTATTTATTTAGATAATTCCATTACACAACATTTTGGCAATAATTGTTTATTGTAGTCAATAAAAATCCATGCTACAATTTTTTGGACTATAATTTTTGGATGACAAAAAAATAGATGATACTTTAATTATGGAAATTTTGATTTCCTTCATATTAGTTATGAAAAATATTTTAATTATAATTTTATCATTACTTGCAATATGGATGATCATTTTTATTTTATTATTCGACAAAATATCGATTTATATTTTTTTAAATTTTATTCTTCATTCAGATTATGAATTTCCACCGTGTAAAATTGCCAAAAAGGACTTCACCTTTTGGCACTTTTATACCATAAAAATAAATGCAAATCGATTTATTTATTTTCAATTCAATTATTACTTAAATTATTGATTACGATCTTGTAAAATTACCAAAATGATTGATTTTTTTATCCATTAAAAAAACCGATATCATCCAATTTTTATTAGCTAAAAAGTATCGGGCAATGAAAAAAGGGATTGTGCTGCAAGACTGGAAACTTCAACGTCAATTTTGCAATACTTATTCGTTCTTTCAACGGCTAATGTTCTCGTCGAAGAATAATTCTTTCTCGGCTTTTTTTTCATCGAAGCTCAGGCTAATGGAACCTCTTCCGGAGTACTAAATTATTCATGGATTATGAAAGAATAAAATATATTTTTACGATTAAATATTTCGGTTAGATTCAGTGCGGAAAAGTTCACTTCCAGTTCACCCCATAAAAAACAGGTAATCCAGGAACCAAAAACATTCGAAAAGGAAACGTGAAAGCACAGCCAAAAGAAATGGACTTTTTGGTCACGACTTTTTCGTCACTGTTATTGCTTTTTTTAATCTGAGTATGTTTCTCCGGATCAGATGCGTTTTGTATATATATACGTATGCATGATATATAATAATTTTTTAAAAGCTCCTTTTCTGTGGAAAAGCACGATGCTCAAGAAGCTCTAAAAACTGGATGCCTCGCGATTCAAAAGGCGCTTCCAGCCGGATAAAAAAAAAGGACAAATTACATTTTCGAGGCCAAGATGCTGCAAAAATAAGGAAAGATTTTCTCATCAACCCTGAAGGGAAAATTGAAATTTCCGTTTTAGGCTTGGGTAAAAAGTGTTTCAAACATGAAATAAAGTGTATGGATTTCAAATAAATGAATAAAAGGATGATATACACCGAAAAATAATATGCAAACACAAATTTACAATTTATAGTAAATATATGATTATTTTTACTTTTGTATTTGCAAATTGAGTTTCGGTTCTCTTTTAAATAGTGTTTTTTTCGTTATCACTTTGTATTTGTATTTGTGTTTAAAAATTACGTTTCGTTTTTTTTATCATGTATTAATTTTCTTATTTTATCGTGTTATTACTTTATTTATTGTATAATCAATGTCCTTATTCCGTTATCACTAAATTTTCTATGCAGTCATTTAAAATCTCAAATTTTTCGATCTCTTTTAATTGTTGATTGCTATAAATTTTTGACCATTGATTATAAAAGTAATTAAATAGCAATTATTTTTTATTTAATGCAATTATCTTGGTAATAAAAGAAGTTAAATATTTTATTTTACTTATATATATGTAATAAATTTTATTTTTCATTTTTTACCCATCTTGATGGTCACTCGATTAAACAATCTGGTAGAATATCGGAGTTCCACTGTATCAACTCGTGCCATTGGTTTTTCTGACATGTATAAGAACTCCGTTTCGGGTTAAATAGGAGAAAAGAGATTGTGCAACTGTTAGGCCTTATTACTTGGGTACAGCGTTTGGGTGGGGTCCGCAATAAATATCAACGGTTTAATTAACATAATGCCGGATTTAATTGCACCGGAATACTTATATTCACGAGGTATATAGAGGACAAGGTCTCACGGTGTTTCGTATACATTTCGAGCGACGACACCGAGCGACGAGGCTCTTAATTGCTCCTCATAATTATACGGCTAACTGCTAATAATGCATCGGAATGCCCCGACGATATCGATCGAATAAAGTGGAAACCCCAATGTCCCTATAGTGAAACCGCATTGACTTTTATCTTTTCGATCTTCGATCTCTTCGAACGAATATTCCACGGGCTGTTGAGTTCGATAAAATTTCTCGTGAATTGCGATCGATGAAGAATCATGGCAAAATTAAAACGTCCGGATAACGATGAAATATTAATTTTTCTTATCGCTAGTGAATTTCTCCGACACGAAAAATTTCAAAGGATATCGAGGGGGAACGAATTAACGTCCTTTGCAGGAATTTACGTTGTGGTGAATTTTATCGAAAATTGCAATTATTCTTTAATTAATATGCAATAAAGTTACGGGACAAAAAATCTCACATTATTTACTTTATTAATACTATTTATTAATACAAAAGTAATAATATAATAATACAAATCATTTCATCAACACTGTATATTTTATTAATAAATAGTATTATTATAAATAATAGATAAATAAGCAATTAATTGTTTTATTGATTATTTGTCAGACTTATGCGTAAACATATACAAAAAATACATATAAATAAATACATATAAAATATACAAAATAAAATTAAATAGTAAACTTCATGAATTTCATGAATATCTCTAAGCACAATTTTTAAAAATCATGAAAAGTGAACAGTATTTCAATTTCATACACAACTTTATTGAAATAAATATGACCTTTTTTTACGTTTAATACAGGGGTGCAATTTTTTACAGTAGCTTTTTTATAGACCAGTTTCAGTATGCACGAAGTTATCACAGTCTTAAGACGGAGGAAGAAAATTGTAACAGAGAAACAAAAAAGGAAAGAGATAAGTAAAAAAAACTCAGTGGAGCTCACGAAACAGACAATTTTGATAGAAAAAAAAGAATAACCGAAGAAGGAGAGGGTGGAAAGCGAGGCCTTCATCTAACCGACTCCTCGCCTAATGGATTCATAATCTTGATAAGCGTTCGTGCGTCTCTCGCGTGTCCCGTCTCAATTTAATATTGCTCCAGCGATATTCGCAATATTCCCCGGCTTTGCTACTCCTGTACACATGCACGTTGCAGTTTTCGAGACTGCTGTGCGTATGCGTTTTAAAACTAGGAGGCAAGCGCCCTGATGCGCCACGGTCAATATTTGGTCCACGGTAACCATATTTTTTCTTCGTCCTCTCGCTCTAAAGTTCCTCCGATAATGATAGCGCTCCGTGTGTACAGACGTCTCCAGAGAAAACGCTTCTTTTCTTCCCATTTTTTTTTTCTAATTAGCCCCTTTCGTGTTTCACTTCCATACACTTCGTCTTCTTCGTGAAAATCATCCGGGAATCTTCCTCGTACTTTCATCACAAACTATTTTCATGAGAATTCTATCAAACAGGAAATCAAACCCAAACAAATTTTGAAATAGAAAAAGAACGATTTTATTTTACATTTTTTGAGAATAAATATGTTGTAAAATAATTTATCAAAATGGAAATGTGAATCATGTATTTTGTATACCTATAGCAACTGATTGAACCAGAATTATTAACAAGTGTCGATTTTGACTATTTTATTTTGGCTAAAAGCAGTGAAAAAACGTGCCATTTTTTTCTACATTTTTTTCGCGGCTATTTGGTTTTTTAAAAATGTTTCCTACAAAAATTTAGTTCAGTCGACTTCTAGTGATACGATGAATCTATGAATTCAAAAATATTCTGTTTCGGATGGCTCAATTGTGAAATTTCAACGCATCTTTCGTGCCTATCGCTAACCCAAACCGGTATTACGATCAGCTAATCTTTAGCATTTTTCGTGGCTGTGAGAAACCCAAACAAGCCCAAACATGTGCCACGACGAATAAAACTTCAAGATTTTCCATTGTGAAAATCCAAACAAACCCAAACAACTACCACGATCACCAAAACTACAGGATTTTCCGTTGTGTAAATTAAAACAAACCCAAACAAGTAAATGAGTCAAGATAAACAATTTCCGGATGAAACTTTTCACGAAAGTGAAATCCAATCGACTCCAACAGACCGGTCAGACGGCCTCGATTAAACAGTCCACGATAATCTCTCATCATTATCCAGTGTGAACATTCGGTTGTTGGTTAAGTTGGTGAGCGGTCGTTTCGTCCTTCATTAATAATTCCCATTAAGCCCCTGCCCTCCCCCCTCCCATAAGCATAGCGGGATTTAACGTCGAAAGTCGTGACAATTATTACCGCTGTGATTTCAATGGCGACCGGATGCGCGCCACTCAACAATAATTAATTGCGGCTTATGCGCATAAATGCGTAACGCATGGCATTTGCTTCGGTACGAGGAAAGGCGAGGCATCAACGCGAGGTGGTCTCGGCAAACCATCGTTGAAACCGGTCTCGCACAACTATGACGTCCAGTGGCCATTAAAGTTTTACCACCGCGTTCCTCAACCCCTAAACTCTTGATCCCGCATCCCCTTTCGCCTCGAAAGCTCCCGCTGCTCTTTCGCTTTACCCGAGCTACCCAGTCACCACGAAACCTCGTGCGAAAAGCTCCCAACTTTGGCCACTCCAAAGAGGAGCAAAGTGACGACTTGGAATTCGCGATTATGAATACAACGTTTGCATAGGTTAAAGTAATGTTAGATGTAGTACAAAGAAATCCATTATTTTTTCAATAGATGGCTTTAATTATCTTTATATAGCGTTGGATAAGTCTGATCTGGTCACACTAGACTGCGATGGAAAGATGAGATTTCGTACTTAACAAACTTTTCCAACAGTTTTGTGGTTTGTTGACTCAGTTTTTGCTTAGTTGACTCCAGATAGCAATGGATTTCTTTTTACTACACTTGATATCACCTCACACATTTTCGAAATCAGTTTTCTCATCGATGACTTTTCGATGATACATCGAATATCAGTCTTCCAATAGATTCTTTCAGTTTCAGAAAATAATGGATTTCTTTTTACTACAGCTGATATTTTAAGATTGGGACAAAAACTTCGAACGCGTTTATTTTAAAATTACTTTTTACAGGGCACGGTGCCAAAATGTACAAAATTACTGAACTGATTCTTGTGAATTGTTAATCACATATTCATTACACCTATAGCAACCGACTGAACTATAATTATTTTAAAAAAATGGATTTTTGCTATCTTTTTGGTTATTTTTGCATTTACATAAAAAATTCTTGTTCAATCGGTTGCTAGTGATAAAGTGAACTAAAAAATTCCAAATATTTCCGTTTTAATTCTGCTTCAACTGACTGGGTTGGATCAAGTGAGACTAACAGCCACGAAATTCTGTGAAAGTTTGACTGTGCAGCGGTTTATGGATGCAAATAGAAGTGGAAAGCAAAACTGGAAACTTTTGAGCTTTGAGTACCGTGAAACGATGATACGATCAAGCCTAAAGCTGGGATGAAAACGCAATTTCCCAATAGCCGCAAAATATATTCGTTGAAACCAACGAATTATTTGACCCCTACGTGTATTTATCATTCATGCATTTATCCCAGGCATTAATAGATTATGTGCATTCACGTATCGAAACGTGCAATCGGGAAATGGATATTTTTTGAAGTGTCCTTTTGGATACAGAAAGGGTTCGGAGAATGCCCTTGCAGTGATGTTTATATGGGTAAGGTTACAGTAACCTAATCGTAACTTTAAATATATATCAATAGAGGTAGACCTTCATTTCGCTTTTATGAAGGTCCTCGAAGTCGAGTGTCTTCGAAATTCTCTTTTAGCTTATCCACATACATGGATAATTAATTAAACCGTGTTTATAAATGTATCGAAATGGTTGATCGAAATATGAATAAATAATACGAATTCTCGTAGCTGTGGCCTGTATAATCATGAGGTACGAGTACCTTTTGAACCGTTAAACGAGTATGGTGAAACCATTCTAATAATTCCGAAAGGCCCTAAAAGCATTCACCAGTATATGGTCGAATTTCGCTTCTGGCACTTCGGGCACTTCGGGCATGCATACCGGATGTATTAAAAGCAGAGCTAAATATCCGCAATTTCGAAGAGGCAAATAAAAGCCCAATATGGGGGCAATACGTTGCGAGGGAGTTCGAATACAGCTGAAGGGAACGGCCATTCTCCATCGATTCGTTTTAATCGCGGTTGAAGGGGTCGAGTTCAAGTCCAAAATTTTATCTTGCCAACATTTTATTTCGCTTAAAGTTTCGAAGTCTTAAGAATATTGGGTGCACACTTTGTCTTGGTATTAAAAAAACAAATTCATTTTCTGGACTATTTTCTGGACAGAGGCACCAAGCTTTTTCGTTTAAAAACATTTATTTCCCAAATTTTAAAATCGATCGTTTCGAAACATGATTTTCAACGACGACTTCCAAAATATTAAAAAAACAGGTTCACCAATTTCCTTTAAACATCGACACAATATTTTTGCATAGGATGGTTTACTTCGAAACGGTAGATTTTGCTAAATTAATTTTTTCCCATGTGAAAAAAAAGATACAATTTTACATTGAGAAATAATTTTAAAAATTCGACCATTTTTCCTGTCGCTAGTATTTTTCACATTATTTTTCAAAAATTGAATTGCAATGATAATTGAAGGGGAAAAATAATAAAGAAAAAATAATTCAAAGGAAACAATAATCGAAAGACAACGAATATTATTTGTATTTCGTTCTGCTACCTTCAAAAATATGACCTCATTTTTCGTATTCAAAAACAGGAAATAAACAGGAAATAAATTGCATTTGCATCGAATTCGCCAATTGTGACGTATCGTTAAAAAATCAGTGTAAAGTCTCGCCACAGCTGTTCGTAATCGAATAAAAATTCCAACCTCAAAGAATCAATTATTCTCGAGATGAAATTGGGAGAAAACTTTCTCAGGATCGACGAGTCCGTCGATGGAGGGTTGGAAAGATATTTTGGGGTGAAAAAGGGGCATTTATTGAATAGCCAGTGAATCGTTAAGGGCGATAGGAGCACGTGCCAAAACTCGAGGTTGTAAAAGCTCGGGAGTCACATTGCACGTGGGGTGCTGTGCTTCTGAGAGGCTTTTTCCGGTCCTACTGTGCGGGACTGCGGGGGCGGCGATTTAAATATAGACGTCTATGTGCGGGGCTACTGAGAATGCAAACTTTGTGAGACGAGTGTGCCGTGTACCGTTCACTCTTTATTTCCTCTCTCTCACTCACTCTCTTTCTCTCTCTCTCGCTCCTCTTTCTCTCTCTCCTCTTTCTCTTTCGGAGCGTTATGTCACGTTAATAACGTCTCCTAGTCTCGAGTTATGCGCACGAGTTAAAGAGAATAACGCGAAAACATGACGAGACGGAGAGCAAGAAACAAAGAGGGCGAGAGAAACTCTGAGGGTTGCGGGATGTGCATACTTTGAACCTCTAATTAATGATAGAGCAACGAGAGAGGAGTCACCGCACGGTCTAAAGTCTTTCGGTCCTCGAGCAAAAGGGGAAAAATACGAGAGGGAGTTGAGGACTAAGAGAGAAAGAAAGAAAGAAAGCGAGGGAGAGAGAAATAAGGAGAGAGAGGGTCAGAGAGAGAGAGTAGCTACGAATATACACGAGGCACCATCTCGTTTGGATTTAAATTCCCCCTCCTCCCGATCCCCAAGACGACGCGAGTCGGCATACTAAATTATTCTCTCCTATCAACCGCAGCTTCGAAGTTAAGAAGAAAATCTTCAAGATGGCCCACTGTGGACCTTGAATCAAAAAGTGATGCGGTTTGTTGCCCAACTATGAGCATCAGAGATCATTCCAAAAAATAGCTTTGATCTTAATTTGAAGCTATTGCTAAATGGATATTTTTCAAAAATTGAAGAGTTTCTAAAATTAAGTAAATCCGTTAATTTAATGAATTAGATTTAAAAATCTAAAATTAATTATTTAATTTTAGACTATTTAATTATTATTAAATTAATGGATGAATTTTTCTTCCCTTGATATCAGCAAGTTTAGAAATCCTGATTATCTGTATTGATGATATCAAGTTCCAAACGAAAGCTGAAAATGAAAAACTGCACGATTGAAAATGGTATACCTGTATTTTTTTTTTATCGAACTGGAACTCGATGAAAAGTATTATCGGAAATCAGGAACGAACATGACGCAGACGCATGGCACGGATAATAGTACGATCGTGCGGACCCGTAGGTACGAGGGAGGAGCTTTGTGGGCCGTATTACTGGCACAAGGGGGACATCATTGATATTCAATACCCGGTCATTAGGAATATAACTTCGGATTGCAGTGCGATCATATGCAGGTATGTTCGAATATCCAACGATCAATGAGATCAGTGAGATCAAACGCGCCTTGGCTCTCCGCAGAGGTCGATGGAGAACGTAGGTTGGAACGAGAGAGGATGTATGATGACTGGCAGATATGTCAAGCCAAGATTCGAGATTATACAAACATATTCCGAGGAATCGTCTCTGGAGATGGACACGATTTTGAGGATTTAAAAAATAGTCTTAAAACGATATTGTAATTTTTATAAGAATTCGAATTAAAAACTCAGATATGATTCCCTGACCGTCAAATAGAATCTCCAAACAAAGCTGAACTCTGATAACGAAACGTATAATTAAAAAAAAAATCTACTTATTTTTTCGACATTTATTTTCCGGAAATGAATTTTTTCAGTATTCACTTTAAGAGTATTACATACCGATTTCGAATAATAACATATTTGCAAAGTGAATTCTTAGAAAATTAATTTCTAAATAAAGATTTAAACAAAAACAAGGTTTGGAAAATAATAAAAACATTTTTGATTATCGATAACTTATTAAAAAGAATTTCGAGAATTAACAAGACATTACTTGTCTGACTATAATTTTTGATTACACGTTCATTGTTACATATTTAATTAATTTTGAAGAAAAGAGATATTTTGAAAATTTCTTTTTAGCTATTATCAATAGGAAGAAATGAATCACGTGAAAACGTAATTTACGAATTTCATTGATGGAACAAAATCCTTGAATTATTGACGGTTTGAGTGAATTTTCCGCACTCTTTATCGCACCACATTTTTCGCCTCTGAAGCTGTGCAGCGTAGTAGCCGGTGGGACGATTTCATAAAAATAATCAGCGGAACAAAAAGGGACTTTAGTATCCCAATTTTTTTGGATACTGGTATCCGTGCTTCGCGTATTGTATTTATTTTCCTGTTTTTCGTCGATTCTCTCGGACTATCTCTGCGTCCGTAGGGACCGTTCTCATTGTCGAAAAAATATAATCGGTTTTACGTACGTGATCGTATTACGCCCTGGTCGATTACCGTCGTTGCGCAACGTGCGAAAAGGCATTTTTTTTCTGGCTCGAAAAAACGGCAAGCTGAGCGAAGCTGATGTTCAATGTGGAACTACCGATAGAAGAAAAGCTCGTTGATGCTCATCCGCACGAATGCGGAACGAGACCACAGAGCTAACGAAGTGCCAATCTTCAATCCCTGCCTTTCCTAGCTGGGTGTTCAGCGTAGCGAGTATCATGACGTTTTGGCTTTCAGCGAGAGAAGCCTGGAGGGTGAAGGTGCTGGAATTGCACTTTGATAATCTTCAGCAAACTCTACTTTCATCAACCACCTCTTTGATGACCTTTATGAACCGCTGGATTGACCTTTATGAAAGTTTAACCTCATCATCATTTTCCAGACCTAATTATCCATCATGTGGAAATTAAAGACACGACTGATCATTTTCAGCTTAGTTAATCACTTTGAGAAGCTTCACGAATGTGTAACTTTATGATCATCTTCTGAAATCAATTATCCATCATTATTAAGGAAACACGACTGGACATTTCTGACTTGGTTGTCTTTTTGAACCGCTTTGATGACCTTCGTGATAGTCCTATTTCACCATCACCTTCTGAAATCAATAATCCATCATTTCCCAATGAAAAAACAACTGACTGTTTTCATCATCGTTACCCGACCAACCTGGAAGGTCGTTGACAAATTCTGGAAGTTTTCAGACAGATCATGGCAGGTCCATTGGAATGGCTAGAACCCATTTCCAATGGGCAGTACCAAACTATACGCAAACGGACCAGGATGTTCCATGAATCGCATCAGGAAGAGCCATACGCACGTATAATGTGTCCCGTCTTCAATGGCAGATAACTGGGTGGTCGGGATTATGTGCACACCGGGTGGCGGACGTCGGAGGGATCGTAAGATACGCCATACCGCTTATGCATAGTGGACAAGGCAGTTTCGTAGCGCGCGGCTCGATTCTGGGTAGTTAACGGAAATTGACCCGAGCTGAGCCTGAGCCAGCTGTACGTCAACTAAACGATAGTATGCGATCATTGAAATAATTATACGTAACACGAGGCAGTTGCATCACGAATTCTAAGAAGACGACGATGAGGCGAGGTTCCTGTTGATCGGTCGACACCTTTTTGCTTCTTGACTGGTAGTCTACCAACAGTCCTATCGTAGGAGTTACTACACCATTAATAGTTTTGGTTTGGTTGGGTTGAACTAGGCTAAACAAAAGTGTAATGAGACTGGACTTTGCAAGAAATTGTTCAGTTGGGCATTTGACGATCTATTTGAGATTGCCCTGAGTAGGAAAGTTCTTTGAAGGTCATTTTTGACGTATCACTGATAAGAGAAGTCCCCTAATAGGTATTTATTTATATAAGATCTTGTTTTTTCCGTACGGAATACCGAGAAGTGGGTTGGACAAGAAAAAATATGAAACCAGTACCCCACATGCTGAGAGATGTCGAGTATGATGACCTTTTTTTTGTCCTGTCATCTCGAAAATAATTGCGGTTATTCGTTGACGTTGGAAGTGTCCGTGTTGGGACACGGGGACGTTGGTTCCTTTCCCGATGTAGCCTCGATAGTCACGAATATTTTGATGGACAGTCTGTTGGCACATATACCACGGGAGAACTACTCATCACTCGAACCTTCAGCAACGTGGTTGTCGTCATCGTTCAGATGACGCGTCCGTCAGACGGGTGCAACTTTTCAAAGTCACTTGTCAGGAAAGAGCCCAGAAATACACAGGCGTTGCGATACGTGGAAGGTTCCATCGTGTCCGTATGACGAGGAAGGTGAAACGGAATTCAAGGCACTGGGGGTACGAAGGGATGATGGAGAGGAATGAGCGGACAAGACAAGCTCCGTGTAGCTGTACGGGTCACGATTCTAGAGATCGAGAGATCTTTCCAGTCAATGTCTTCCTCTTTCGTCTCGGTCGTTCCAATCCACACCTTTTCTCCGTCTCTCATACGCCACCGGGGATCACGAGAGATACTCCGATCCCTCGATCAATCGTCATTGCTCGTTCCTTTGCCAAAGATCTTCAAGCCTCATTAATTTCAACGGCACGATCTGATCCTCAGAATCGACAAGTTGTACATTGAGAAAATTTGCTTCTCCGAGCTGTGATCACTGTTCCACCCTGATAACACGAAGATCGAACGTACTCGGAGATAACGAGTACCTCCTTATCTCTTATCTTGTTAGTGTACTTGACTCATGAATATACAGCAGTTGAATGCACACTTTAAATACATATAATTAACGAGAATGCACGCCCTATTGGCCCCAAGGAAAAGTCTTTCATGACAAATTGCACGTAGACACGAAAAGATAGAGAGAGACACAGAGAGAGAGAGAGAGAGAACCAAAGGGACCCTGTGACTTCCTCTTACCTTCTAGTAACGTGACGACCAACCGACTAGCTACTCGATCTATGATTTAACAGAAGTCTTTATAGGCACTTCCAAAGTTCGCCTACGGTAAACACAGAAGTTCCAAGGAACGACGTATGCCTTAAGCAATTATCATTTCCATCGAGTAAATCTTTTCTAAATATATATGTATAAGACATGCAATATTTGACGCACGACAAGGATCTTCAGTCCTTCTCGTCCTCGCGATAAATGGCCCAAGGCCACAGCGAACAGGCAATCGATACGCGCACACCTTTCCACTCTTCAGGTTAAACATACCAGCCGATGAGATAAGCAGAGTGCGCACAGATTATCCAGCGTTTTTCTCGACAGGTCAATAATGTGCCATTACGGCGTCAAGAGGCTTAGTCGCGTCTTAATGCCTGCTATTTGAAAAATATGCAAAACTTTATGTTCCCTGGTGCCCAAGAAAATCATGTGAAACGACCAAAATAGCCCGCAGAGTTACGGGACATAAGCGAGCTTACGATGAGTTCTTCATGATCTTCTTCGTGAATTGAAGACTTGTGATGATTATTGCCGAAGGGCTTATATCTAATGGATTCGTGGAGACAGCGGAGTTCCATTTAGCTGATATGAGAAACTTCCCTTGTCCAATAACATGCCTTGTTATTTTGTTGCGCGAACTGGAAAAAGAAATCTAGACATGCTTTCAGTGATATCAGGCAAGCTTCGATTTTTATCAGCTATTCGTTCGACTAAATACCAGATGTATTATTAACTGGACGATAATGAGGAATGATTGGTTCCAAATGCTGGAGAATTAATGCGCACACCAGGATGTTCACTAAAATTTTCGTTTGCGTTACGTATGATCCATATATTCCAATAGATACCAAGCCTGGCATTGTCTATCTCTTCAAGAACTCAGCCGTTTCTTCATTCGTCACCAAAATTATGACATCAGCGGACTTTTATTCTTTCTTTTTTTCCCTCCAGTTTTATTTCCAAATCCAGGCTGGAAGGACGACCAATCCAATAACGAGGGCAGACTTTACCGACCCGATTGACCAGCCTAGTGGTCCACGCATTTGATCTTGACATTTCAATATTGTCTCAAGCTTCCTGCATAATCGATCGCGTCTCTCAGGACAAGAATAAACTGTCTGGAATTTCCCCAAAGGTCAAAGAATCTCGTGCAACCTGTCGACCCGCTTCTTGTACGCGAGACCGATGATTTCTCTCCTGACGATAAAAGTCGCACAGTTTTCGGTGTCTACCTTAGTTGACCGCAGACCCGAGAAAAAAAAAAGCGTCTCCAGCAAATATTTTAGACCATGAAGGTCCGGTCAAACGGGAGAGAAACAATGACCGAAAATCTGGCACTGACGTTTGGTCCGATCCATTACGTAGCTCACAAACCTTGTTACAAATTACTGATCGATGTAGTGATAAAATGGATATTGGAAGTTTTATCCATGCCGCAAACTCCACCGCGATTACTTCCGATCTATTTCCGTCGGCCGTTTTACTGAGGGTAGATAATAACCGGTGAGGGTGCGAACCAGGCACTAAATATGGAATGGAGATATCAGGGTCTATAAAGAGTTCCCGGATAGGCTTTCTGGAACACAAAGGAGGATGAGGGAGTGAGTGGGGCCAAAGGCTTCTGGTAGATACGGGGATGCAAAGATCCAGACTGGAAGCCAGAAGTTATATGGCCGTAAGAACTTAGTCTCGCTTACTCCCAGCTACACATCACAAAAGCGATTACTAGGACGAATGCTGCGGTATAATAAGTGCTCCGGTATATGTAACAAGGCGTATGCCCATCGGCGATTTTCCACTGCGTTAATGTATACACCAAGAGGCCTTATCTACTGGTTATCAGAGTTACGAATCACGTTTACGACAACTTTAATGCGCGGGTTCAAAGTGCACCAGCGAGAAGCAACGATTCGACTTTGGCTATAAAAACCAACAGCCGTTGGGTCTTTCGAGCTGCCGAAAAAAGTCATGATTGAAGTACTACCCAATAGCGCTACGTAAAGCTTTTGGAGAATATGGCTACGAGGCAAGCGTCATTGAGCAATCATCCAAAACCTAAGAAGGAAAGTAGCTGATAGAAAAGGCTTAATCGTACCTGAAGAACATAGAAACGAAAGACGAATCATGGCAGCAACTTTTCTTTAATACCTTCGAGGTATTACCGATTTCATAAGAGGCGTTTCCGCATCAGCAGTGGTTTCGCTGATAACGGTGACCGTTTCGTGAAAACAATAGGGCAGCCAAACAGGACCTTCGATGGCAGTTCTCAGCGGTTAGAATTCATTTGCAATGCCTTTATCGGTAACATGTCCTTCAGCAGATTCAAAAAGGAGCTTCCGTTTGGGGATTTCAAGGAGGTTGGCTCAACGGAGTTTCCTACCTGGTACAAATGTATCTGAACAATCTGCTGATGTCATTGAGTACCACTGCTCCAGGCACGAATGTGGATAAAAGAGATTAGATGGTTGAGCGGTTCACTTTGCTCTCAGGAGGCATAACTAAGGTTTATTAACGACCCCCCTGGCTTTCCTGCCTCCGCTCTTTTCTTTACTTCTGGTCGATCTGGCGGTACAGATATACAGCTAGCTGGCTCATGGTATCCGGTTGGTAGCTACACTCTCTGCTAGGAATTGTGGAAGATCCGTGACTGCGTTTCATTCTGTGTCTTCTTGTTTCTTTTTTTTGAGATTTCAAAAAGACGATTCGAGTCACTCTCCATCTGAATCCTACCTAGAATAGAAAATCGTTAGCTCGTCCTATACACGCAATTCCACGTTTCCTTCTCTGACTTCTCGTTTCATCCGGGAGTCTGATCACCCCAACGTTCAATCTCTCTTTCTTGGACTCTCTTCCTCTTTCATCAATCAAGAAAGAGATTTCTATCTCCGTTTCCGCCTCATTCACTTCTCCAATACCCTGATGTAAAAATCTCTCGTCATTCCGTTTTTTCCTTTCGTTTTATTTTTCTTCGTTGGTTGTGCCAGCCTATTTTCATCGATTTGTGCGTAAATAATGCAATTGCAGGAGGTGGATAAATATGGAAAACGTTCCAAGAATAAAAAAAGGTAAACGTGTATGATGTGTGTTCAAAAAGTAAGGTGACTTTTAGGTAACTGAAGGTTTAGGTGACTCACCGTTAAAAAAGTTGACCTTTTATCTAAAAAATTATTTATTAAATTATTATTATCTATTTTGTCTTCGAGGTAATCCCTCGTCAGATATATAAGAAAAAAATGAAAAATTACATTTTTAGCACCGGGAGATTTGAAAAGCCATTAGATTTTTTCACCAAACTTCGTATGGTCAAAATGGTTCCGGTTTGAGAGTTCAACGTAAAGTTCGGATGCATTTCCCGAATTCCACGGTTGGAACGAAACGGAAATACCACGTAGCCGCGATACAACACGAGCCGTACGAGAGTTCGAAAACGCTAGCCATACTTTTATAACCACTCGTGTCGAATAGTTTTGGAATTTCTCTCATTTTATCACTTCTTCTTTCCTTCATTTTGTGGGATTCCTCGTTAATTTAAGAACGAAAACGGGCTAGCGTTTATTGGTACCTGCGGCATGCGACACCGGGTGAGTACACCCTCGGGGCTACCAACCACATTTGGTCGCGGTCAAGCGTTAAATTTCACTCGAACTGGCGAGAGACGACGAATCTCTTTTCTCCTTTGCCCTACCGATTGCAAGCTCGATTTCGAAGGGATTTCGAAGTGGGCATTCCAGGTGAGGTCTTCAAGTCTGGTAGGACTAAAAAAACACTATAAAAAACATAAAGTGTGATAAAAAAATGAAACGTTTTTGGTGCCAGAGAACTCGATGAGGAGCATTGAATCCAACTTCCGTTTTATACTTGGAAGCTCATCCGTTCAGTCCTCGTGGAATTTTACGTGACGAACTTCCACTCCCGAGTAGCGTACGTCTCCGACGTACGTTTTGAAGAAAAATTTCTACCGTACTTGATGACTCTGTAGCTTTCGACCCTCGAGACTCCGCGAAGAGATATCCAGAGATGATTCAATGCTCTGTGCAACCAACTGCCAAGTACCATCAAAGATTTAAATTTACTTTCGTCTTTCACTTCGTTCAATTCCGGCTCGTTACTCAAACTGAATAGTTTACCCGTGTACGTGGGATAAAGATGGCGTTCACGTCCTTAAAGTTTTTTCAAAGGAATGTCGTAGCTGAAATATCGATTGGTGGAAGCTGAAATACCAACCGGGCATCGAATATTCCAATCTAGATCCAAATAACGAAAGGTCGAAATTATTCATACTCGAATATACAATAACCGGATTCGGCGGATGGGCGCCGGAAATTTGATCGATGAATATTCAGAAAAAAAGAACATTTTTAATTATAGCTAACGAATGTTCCTATTTACATGGATCAATCTTATGATTATCTGTAAAATAGTTCATGGAAATGTCAAATACGAAAATCTCGTAATTAATTTATTTAAGATCTACGTATTAGAAGTTTTTTTTTACATTTTTTAATTACATAGTGTACCAACAATATTTATATATAATTCGATAATCTTTACTGATCTATGTTTGGCCATTCGAAGTTTTGACCCTTACCTGATTGGGCCTAATTATCATCGTTGGGATATGAACATTCTGAAATTTATTCAAGAGCTATTTCGAGGATTGGAGATGTTCCGTAAGTTTGTTATTTAGGAATGCTTTTCAAGATTTTCTCACATCATACCTGATATCCCGAACCTTCAGCTCCAACATTTCCCATGAAGACCTGGAAGTCATCGGAGCCAACCGATTTTTTCTATGTAGATGATCAAAAGTTTCACGTCGATTTACTTTGATAGCTTGTCTTTCGTCTGTTATCAGTTTGGAAAGTTGGAGTACCTTTGTTGTAGGGATGGAAGAAGAGAGCTGAGATTTGAGAATGTCGAAAGATACGGGGATGAAAGAAGTATTGGAAAACAATGGGTGTAACTCCAGCAAACCCTCTGCGAAAGAGGTGACACCCTATACCTGTGTTCTCGTATATATGCATACATAAACGAAACGCGAATAAGAGACTTCATGTTTATTCGAATCCTCTCGTGAAAGAGCTCCCATCAGGCATCCAAAGTCCTACGATGTTCGTGAAACTTTCCTAAGCTTCGTTCGTGCAAAACTTGATGAGATTTTGCTCGTGAAGGAAACCGCTTCACTCGTATGGCTTCGTATGCTAGGTCTGTGTCAACCATGAACTGGCCTAACCTAGCAAGTAACAGATTCTCATGAGCCTTCTGGGTCATATTTCCAACGAACGACTAGAGGCTTTAGAGGAGAATTTTTATGATCTTACAATGGGAAGTTCATCAAACTCATTTTTTCGCAAACGTGGTAATATTCTTGGCGTTTACTTGTTCTTATTGATCACCAACTGGACCAAAAACCGTTTTTGCTGGAAATGGAATTGATTCGTCTAGTGTTGTCCCTAAACATTCCCACATCAAGTTCCCAAAAGTTGGTTTATAAAAGCGGTGTTTTATTTTACATCCCAAATGAAACCAAAATCCACGTGACGAAACTGGGTACAAGGCTTGCGTTATCTTGATCCGGCACTGGTCACGATCCTATTCGATTTATCTGATTCTCCGCCACTCGGAAAGTTTCGACGAAGGCACATTGGGATTTCACTTTAGGGTGTGTGCAGTTCGATCAGCTGATTGTGCGAGAATCGGAAGTGGTTTCAGCAATCAAATCATTTCCTCCAGGTCGTTGGGTGAATCGGAAATTCTTAGGGGCCACAAATGAAGAGGAGTTTGAAGGTAGATTGAACCGAAGAAATGGCAGTAGATTCCGAGTGCTTCTAATTTGAAAGCCACATTTATCCAGAACTTTCACCGTTTCATATCCCGATGAGCGCCAATAGATCCAACTCTTGGATCCGTACATCCTTTATTTACGGACTCAGACCACGATTGAAGATGTTTCGAGCCGGGAAGGCCCTTCAAATGATGGAACCAATCCAGCTCGATAAACGTTGTCCCTCATTGAGGGATCCAGCAGGAGATCAATGGCTGCATCTCCGGTATCACAGTGATGCCGTGCTGGCGCAAAAACACCGAGAGCTGGAAGAGAGTCCGGGTGCTCGCTGCACCTGCCGGGCAAGAGGGAATCACGGGAGACGGCGCGGGGGCCGAAGGCTAGCCCGTCTAACCGGTACTGGTTTGAAAAATTCTCAAGTATGCACTTAGCCCAGCCTCGATGTGTTTGTGTGCACGTACCAGCCATACGCCTCACCAACATTCTATCAACCTAGTACATACAGGGTGTACCAAAGAGATTGCCTCTTCTAGACCCTCCCTGCTACGTTTTTTTTTCTAAAAGTTTCAGCAATGTACATCATATTCCCGATACAAAAGGCACTGAAGGAGGCCATCAACATCTATCGTTCCATTCCTAAATGCGTTAAAAAACGCCATCAGCATCCAATGTCCCATTTCCAAATGCCCTAAAAAATGCGAAATTCTTAAGTGCAACGTTAAAACGTCATCAGTTTTCGCTAACCCGTACCCAAAAGTCCCAAACACGCCAAAAATATTCAAGGCCCACCCCATTAGAAACGAAATAGACACCATCAACATACACTAAACCATTTCTAAAGGCGCATAAAAGGTGCCATCAACGTCTAGTTCCCCAACATCCAATGTACTAGAAAATGCAATCAACGTCCACCTTGCCATTTATCATTACCTGGGCAGAAACCATCACAACCCTCCTCGATTCTCTTCATTGAAATATCGCGACACCGTGTAAACGGATACTTGGTTGCCGGTTCGAATCCGGACGAAGCAGGAAGCTCAGAGAAAATCTCATCGATCCCCGATCGACGACAGATGGAGCGTGGGTGTAAAAAACGCACCGGGGTTTCTTCCAGCGTTGAATTATGCGCAGGCTCGAGTCCAGAGCTTTCGCGCTGGTCTACCCGTGTGGATGTACGAATAGAAACACCGACGAAATAAAACGAAGAAAGACTGCATCCAAGATAGGCTCTTCAACATGACTTCCCAACGAAGAGTATATTATTTTACGAAACGTACGGGGGTCGTGACCCTCTTGCTGAAGAGGTTATAAAAATATGGTTAACTGCCGTGTCGAACATACGCTTCAGAGATAGGCAATATCGATTAGGACGTTTCCTCTCCCCCAATGTGTGCATCTTTACGAATGTGTAAACGATCCAGCGATACGCATGAAGAACAATGCTTCGATGTATATTTGTATCCAAGATAATATATATATGTCAAATGATATTCCCGTGGGCATCGTTACTCCCTGGTACACATGTGCGCCGATCGAATATGCCAATTACAATAATTAGTCCCGCTCCATGTAATTTCCATATACCATTTTCATCTACCATATTAGAATGAGGGTACACGCGAATACGAATATCATTGAGGTACAGTCGACCCTCGATTATCACCTAGGAAGAGAAACACTGATTAAATGTGAGTTTCGAAGCAAGAGGTGTGGCTGGATCGTTGTTCAGAGACACCAAATACAGGGATTGTATGCATACTCAATTATTAGTTTATTTAAAAAGGCATAGAGTTAACCCGAACCAACTAAAAATATATTACGATCACTGGCTACGATATATATATATATGAAAAATAAAATCTTTCAATATTTTTTATAACGTTAAAAGTAGAAGTTTTATGCTAATCATTAATATTCGATACATACCAAATATTCATTGTTATCGATGTTAAAAAAATCTTTATTACGATTGAATATAAGTTGTATATTTAATTAACTAGCAAATTGATTATTAAAATTCAATGCAAGTTGATTATTGACTATACAGTATTCATTACGATTAATATTAAAAAATAAAAAAATAGTGGAAAAATTGAAAATAATTTTGCGATATCAAAATATAACGTATTTAAATACACATATTATTATTTTTTCAGTTTTACCTTAGTTAATTAATTAATTAACACCAAAAAAAATCTTTTTTTCATTAAATGCAAGTTATTATGCCTACTATTAAATATCCATGATTATTGATATAAAAACAAGAACAACAATGAAAAATAAAATATAACTTCGAAATACCAGAAGTCACTCTTTTATAAAATTCTGTATTTGCCCACATTTATCGTTTTGCATAATTTAGAATTGACCCAGTTATGTTTAAGACTACTGCAGAAACTTCAAAAGAGCTGTCGATGTCTACGAACGTCCACACAGTAGAGTTTGAAAAAGTTTGGCTACAGAAGTCTCTTCGATGGAACGCACAAAGTATTTGAGAAGCCCCCCCCCCAACTACCACGAGGGGTTGGTGGGAAATGAAGGGAAATAAAGGACAAATCGAGGCGGTAGAAAATCGAGGTCTGACTGTATTCGGATTTACGAAAGTGTTCGTTCACATAGTTACGAATCGAGGGGTTTAAAGGAGCCATAGCTTATCCAAGCTGGCAAGTCGAAAATTTATCGATGGCTGGCCACTATATAACACTCCTTCTTTATCGTTCCAGCGGTTTTATTCTTTGTAATAATAATCGTTGGGAAGTAGTTGCGACCCACGCGCTATCATATTGCCACGCGTTGTACGATCCCAGAGATCCTTGCCCGGCGAACCAAAGCCCATTCTTTCGAGTTCTCGCGCACATTTTGCGTTGGGAAATGTTTTGGTTTTTTTTCTTCCTCGACGTAGTCGTTTTGGATTTTTAAAATTTTTTTATTTTTTTTTTATTCACGCGTGCAATAGCATTTATTTATTTGTACGTACACGTACGTGAATGTAGGTGCAGTTTGCGCGAACGAGAGAGCACAACCTAATGAGAGTTATCATCGAACTGGTACCTACAATACAATTCCTTGGTAAGACGTAAATCAGAGTGAGTAATGATTCACTGAATGCGAGGTTGAAAGTATTAGGAATACACGAGAGATAACAGCGCAGTAAAGATCCAACGACACACTCTAGCCTATAGGTCATTTCAGAGATAATGGGCTCCGGATATTGGATTTAATTTTTACCGGTTGTCTTTCACCAGCCGGAAGATAAAGGCTTTCTGTATTGCAAATGTATACGAGAATTTAAATAATTGCTTCAACGGCCCCATAATGGGGAATTTTTGTTTTTTTTTTTTTTTTTTTGGTTTCGTTAATATTTTTTTCCGCGAAGAAAAAGTCTTCGAAATATTTTCGCTTTGAAGTCTTGAGTCGTGTGTTAAATTAGATAATTCTTGAGACGTTCAGATTTTACGAAACGTATACATTCTTAGAGAGTTTCTGGGATTTAGAGATTTTCTAAAATGCTTGCATTTTAATAAACCTTTGAATTCTTAGAAATTTCTCGAACATTAGAGATTTCTCGATATTTCGGGATTCTCTGAATTTTCATTTTCGATCCGCTGGTCGAGGAAGAGAATTTTGGGATTTTTAGCTTTGGTCCTCATTGGATACAGGTTTTTGTCACAATTATGTTTTAGTTGTTATTAATATCTGAAATCTATAAAGTATCTCGAAATGTTACAAAATTTTGAGACTTTAGGGCTTTTTAAATGGTCAAGGAATCTCGAAGGATTTTCGGATATTATGAAACCAGTGAGAATCCAGGGATTTTAGAGAATCTCGAAAGATTTTAGGATTTAATGAAATCACTCAGAATCCAGGGATTATAAAAAATCCTGAAATATCGATAAATCACTTTTAAAAAACTTAGAGATGTCTCGATATTTCGACAACTAAACAACTAGAACCTAATTATGACAAAAGCCTGAATCTAACGAGGACCAAAACTGAAAATCCCAAAATTCTCTTCCTCAGCCATGGAATCGATCAATAAAGAAAAGATCAAGTAAAGATCACCAAAAATCCTCGGATTTTAATAGATTTTTTATGATGGCAATTTTACAAACGAAACGGTCCAAAATTTTATTTTATTTTCTTAGATTCTGAAGCGAGCGATTTCTGCGGTTGAACTTGTTAGAGGGTATCGGGAAACGAAGTGATTACTGTGAGCGTCGGGACAGCCTCGTTGGACTGAAAGATCCACGGTTGATCTCGGGCTAAGGTATTCGATAAGGGAAGACCACGCCGTGAAAGTCTAGGCAAAAGCTAGAATTAGATAGGAGTGTACAGAGTTTGGTGTATCGACGATCGACTATAGAGAGGAAAGCTGGTGTATCCATGATAGTCTTATCGGAAGATAGTATGATGAGAGAAATCCGGTACTCTGATCCTTCCCCGGATATGTAAGGAGAGAAAGAGAGAGAGAGAGAGAGAGTGGAAGCGATGCACACACGCGAATGCAGCAAATTACTCGACGGGACGTGCCTGGTGTGTTAATGGTTTAATACCCAGCGGGACGACAAAGTAACCGCGGGCACGAGGCTGCTGCTTCTCTTTCGCGAAAGCTCTTCACCCTGGTTTCCCCTCCTCTTGATACTCCGTGACGGTACAATTGCGACTCTTGTAAATAAAAGAACGAATCATCATGAATCAACTTCGATGAACCTCATTGATGAGGTTGACGCTTTAGAGAAAGACAAAAAGCTGATAAAAAAAAGACTCCACGACTGCAGTTTACTCTTTGTTCGTATTCTTTCGAATTAGCTGAAAATATATTTTCTCAGTGATGAAAAAGTAGCCAAATGACTGAAGCAAAAAACAGCGAGTTTGGGATATTCACGGGATTAAGGATATTTATGTGAGTAACGGAAATACTTTTTGAGAAACTTTTGTTTTTTTAAGATGTTGAACAATCAATTTTTTCCGATTCTCTTTTTAATTTGAATTTTGATAGTATAGAAGGAAGTGTTTTTTTGTTCATGACGTTCTTCGGTATCGTAGTTTTCGTTTGGATTTGTTTGATACATTTGAGCAGAAAAGAGTTTTGGATGGGACCAGTTACGAATTCGGGATGACAGTTAAAATAAAAATCGAAGCCACTTTAAAATAGAAAGTTAATATCACTAATAAAATGAAATATTAAAAAATCAAAGACTAAATAGCTATATCATCAAAGTCCACTATTTCGACTAAAATTAAGGGGTACAGCTATAATGAAAAAGAAGTGTTTTTTTAAAGCTGTAATGCCACACGTTTCACCCAATAATTTTTATTTTTCATCTTCGCATAATTTTCCATGTTCTTATATTTATCTCATCCTCTTTCTCCGTACAAGTTCCCGCTCATTCATCCCGTTTCCATTCGCGATGGGAGAGAGAACCCCTCCGGGTTCTCCAGTCTCGACCATCTTAGACAATATACAAACACACCAAAACACACGTGTACGCGCAGCCGCAATTCATACGCACGTACACGCGTACGGATTGGAGAGCATCTCCGGTGCTGTGGTCGAAGGAGCACGAAGAACCCGCACGAATAATCCCTCTCGCACGTGTGCACTCGCGACAGAGGGCTACCGTGCACCGCACGCATAATAAAGCATCTCCTCCGGCATCCTCCGACCGCGTCTTTTACTCTCCGCGTATCTCGCCGACACGCAGGCGCGTAACCGGTAGGTAAAATAGTTTGGCGGCGAGGGGGGGGGGGGGTATTTCTTTCGCACATGTTAATAATAAAAATATAAAATAATGTAATAATATAAAGATAAGATTGTAAAGGAAAAGATAGTAAAGATGATAAAGATGATAAGAAAGAATAACACAATAAAGATAAGGGATGATAAAAGTAAAGATAACAGAAAAGGGGGAGGGGATTATTTCGTTCGCACATATTAATAATGAAAATTTATCCACCATAAGGATTAGATAATAACCAAAAAAATAATAAATATGAGAGATGATAAGACAGGATAAGACAGTAAAGATAAGGAAGGAGAGGGAAGATATTTAAAACGCATTTATTAATGATAAGAACATCGAATAATAATAAGTAAGTATATAATAATAATAAAAATATGAAACTATATAAAGAGGATATGATTATAAAGATGAGAGTAATGTTTTCTATGAACTTTTAATTTTTTGACCGAACAAATTCTGTATATTATTTTCAATTTACGAGTGGTTTTATAAATAATAAATGATAAATTAAATAAACGCAAAAAAAAAGAAACGTACGTTTACAATTATGAAAATCGTAAAAGCATATGGCTTATTGAGTTATTTTTTTGGATATTTTATTTTTAGTGACGTTTCTGCATGAAGGTATTTCGATGCAAGTCGACACGATTCAGGGTACTTAAAGTTTACGAACATTTATTCTAAACCCAAACAAACCTAAACAAATTTGGAAAAAGTGAAAAAAATTTCGTCGTCAATGACTATTGGCGAGGAAATTGCTTTTCTTTCACAATAAATTGTTTTGCTTAAAAAAATAACTGGATAATTCAAAATTCAACCCTGTGTAGGAGTGTACCAATGAAGTATTTCAGGTTCAACGTTATAAGTGGATTGACCGATGAGCGGACTTGGCCAAATCAGGTATCTCACGAAGATCGATCGATCCTGCAACGATTGATCGTTTAACACGTCTAGATGGATGGGGGAAGGATTTTGAGAATATGCGTTGGGTGAACGCAGGCTTAGGGTTCGCACTTCAAGATCCCGAATTAACGAGAACGATGCTCTTGATTTAGGTGCTTTAGATGCGTGAACGGACCTCACCAGTATCAGCTATAATCTCTACTTACAGAAGCTTGATTTACTATCGATCTTCGAACGTGAATGGAAAACGTGGAAGGGGAGGACAGAGGAATTGATTGATTGATTGATCGATATAATTAGCTACTGCTTGATGTGATTTTGGAACGAAAGCTGGTACAACTGCACTTCAGTTTTCGTAAAATTAAAAAAATTAACAATATAATAATATAAAATGAAACATATAAAAAGCAAAAAGAAAAGAAAATAACAAGAAATATTAAAAAAGAAAACACAAAGTAAATTAAAAATAATTAATAATAATAATAATAATATATTAAGACTTATATCATAACTCAAAATAAATTTACAATGCAGATAAAAGTACATCTCAATTTTTGTAAAATTTTACAACGAACAATATGAAAGAAAACATATTAAATAGTAAAATTAAAAAATAATAATACAGATAAAATGAAAAATGAGCACGATCGAGTTTCGTATGATAAATTTAAATAAATGTATAATCTGGGAAAATAAACAAAATCATAAAGAAAAGCAGTTAAAAATGATGTAAAAAGCGAACTGAACATAAATAATATCTTAAACTAATGAAAATCTCAAAATAATATTAAAAAAATCAAATAAAATAATACCACGACTAATAAAAACCTCGAAAAATAGCTTGCAGCTAAGAACCCAAATAATCATTATAAAAAAGGAGGGAAGGGAAACCACATGAAAATTATAAAAAAGATGTTTCAAAAAAATATTTAAAAAATAAAAATAAATACGAGAAATAATCAAAACTTTAGAAAATGACTTGAAGCTACGAAAATCACATAATAATTATAAAAACAGGAGAAAAGGTGGGAGGCTGAGAGAGAGGGAGAGAGGGATGATGGCAGTACCCCATAAATGTATGTTTACGCACACATAGACTCGCCTACATATGTGATATTGAGAGTTAAGAGGATGAGAAGAGGTGTCGTGCAAACACACACGAGCATCGATACGTGCTGTGGTTAATCGTTATTCTCTCGCTTGCTCGGACGTATCGAGCGGATAATTAATAGCCAATCAGCGAGCCTGTGCCTGGCTGAATGTTAAGCAGAGTCCAGCTATATATATAAATATATCCGTGTAGTGCAATTCTATGTGTATATTTGTATATAGATATATGTGTGTGTGTATATAAATATATATATATATATATATATTTATATGTGTATATATATATATATGTGTGCGCGAGTGTGTGTAAACGACAAACTCGCCACTGCGAGCTTAATGACCCAATCCATCGACGCCCTTCCCACAAAATGATCCTCTACACAGGCGCCAAGAAAAATGTCCCACTCAACATTTTGTTGTTGACACAAGGTGCAACTGCTGCTGTTCATTAGGAATCATTTTTCAATCCAATCGAAATCGTTTCGAATTCACGAGCGTGGAAATTATTTTTGATCGGGTTGAAAAAAGCGTGGGTACTAAATTTGTAGGTAATAGGATTAATTAATTATTGTTTTTAATTTTTTTACAGTTGGAATATATATCTAGATATATCATATTTTGCTATACTATATTTGTTTTGTTTATTACGTTTTCGGTGTTTTTTGTGTTGATTTGTTATTTATTTATTTATTATTTTGTACGTTTTCGTATATCAAATTTGGTTTTTATACTGTTTTCTGCTTTTTATAAAATAATGTATATGAATAATTACTCTCTATTGTATAAACGAGAATTTTCAAATATTTAATTTTAGCGTTTAATAATATTCGTTTCTTTAATTGTTTTATAAGGAAGAATTTGTTTAATTCCGAGGTTAAATACAATACGGAATATAATTTAGCAAAAACGAAGCGTTTGAATAAAACAGTGAAAGAAAAAATGTTGGCGCGTCAAGTATCCTTCGCTGCTCCACTTTTAATCTCTTTAATTTCTTCCAATTTCTTTTTATTTCTCATTTAATTATCATCGACTCGAATCTCAAATTTCGTCCTGAGAAAACTTCCGTTCCTTCGGGTCTCGGTTTGACTTCGTAACCGAAATAATAATAATGGGAATAAAAATCTGCAAGCCAAGATGCGCAGAAAGATGGTGGCTGTAGAGGGGGGGGGGGGGGAACATTTTTTTTTTTTTGCGGATGTAAACGAACCCGTGAAGTCGCAGATTTAGGGGGGCTGCCGTTTGCATTCTTTCGAACCCATATATATATATATATATATATATATATATATATATATGCTTTCTTAAGTAGCTAAACCGTAGAAACTCGGGCAGAGAGTAAACTTTGGCATCGAGCGTTACTGGAAGATTATCAAGAAAGCCTTTGGATACGTTGCACGCCCGAGGCTTTGCCTCTAGTGGAGTCGATGTAAGGGTAGTTTTGAGTAAGGGTAGTAGAATAGATCTATAGACGGGGAGAAGTAACTAGGACGTATATATACGTGAATATGTATATAAATATGTATTTACATATATATATGTATATAAATTCCAGGAAGAGAGTACAGTAAAAGGGTAAAGCCGCCCAGCAGGGCTGCCGAGGGCGTCAAAGTTCACGGCCCGTTTGAACCGCGCAAAGATATCTATCCATAACCCCTGAGTGTCTGAGGCGTCATCGCTGTCGCGATATATCGCGTTTCTGTCGATTCTGATGGTAGCTGAATCCCATTCGTTACTCTTCAATGATATATTTTATTAAGGATGGCAAATACTTATTTTTCAAAATGAAGGACACAGCTATAGAATTTTTAAATGTTGAGAAAATAATTTTTCAATTTTTTATTTTAATGTGTCTGTAGAGCGCCAGCTGTTTTTTATTTCTCATTCGATGTTCCGTATACCTATAGTAAATTACTAAACTAGAATTAATGAAAAAATGTTGATTTTTACGTACATTAAAATTTCTATGTCTGTTTTCTATTAATTTTTTAAAAAATCTGTTTTCTATTCAAATTTCTTTTCAGTTTTGTGTGCCTGATTTATGAGATATACTAATTACAAAATTAATAAATTTATATATATATATATATATATATTACAAATTTATAAATATATTTATAATATAAATTTATTAAGATATACAGAGAGATATATTAATACAAAAATATATTAATGTATTTCAACAGTATATTTATTTACTCTAACAAATCCTAAACAGAAAATACGGTTTTCTGACTCAGTGCAAATTCCCTAATAAATTCGAGAGCTCGAAGTATCACCGTAATCTGAATTTGTCACAATCGTGCATCACAACTCGGATCAACCCAGTCGTTTCACAAACGACCTTCAGCTATACAGTACACGTTTTAGCGATTCATCATAGCAGTATGAACTACCTACCAACTCATCACTGTACAATCGTAAATCCAGCACCAATAATACTCGTGTTACGTAAACGCACGTATTTTCCACCTTCATATAAGGTGTGTCACTTTGACTCGTCGAATTTATGAAAATGGCGCATGTGCAATGTTACCATTCAACGACACGAGTGTACAAGTCCTAATGGTGCACATAGGTGTACTTTACCAAATTCAAGCTGCACTCTGACTTTCGAAATTCACCAAAATAATAGGTGGGAGTACAATTCAGTCAGGCAGGAAGAGATACGATGACGGAAGGGAACCAGAAAGAGCAAGTCAGACCTCGAAACGAGAAAAGGAAAGAAATACTAGATGCAAGTGCACAACAAGGGGGAAAGAGCTGGATAGACGATCATGAGCATTGTTGCTCCGGTAAGTTCGCACCCGAGCAAAATATACGCGGCAGATGCACAGAGATAAACCGTGGAAAGAGGAGACGTCTGGGGAGAGAGAATTCTAAACGTGGATAATGCAATGTTAACCGCAAATATTCCGTGCTCGCTCAGCTTCATATATATTTATATATTTATGTGTACAGGCTTGTTCAAAAGTATTAGATATCCTTTTCTATTCGGACAAAAAATTAAATATCTCGCCGTGTAAAAATTGTGCATCGATTTGCTAAACGGGATTTCAAAACGTACGAAAACTGCTTGACTTTCATTTTTTATTTTGATTTTTGCGATTTTTTTTCCAGAGGCTACGTTGTTTCGAATATTTCGGTTTTTCTTACGGTTTTTGCACTTTGTAACATGCTGGACTTGAAAAAATGGTAATCTGGTACGTTTAGTTACGAAGTATTTGAGAAGAATACGAACAGCTTCAGATTCGTTTTTGAACAGAAATTTATCATTTGTTTTTCAAAGGGATATTCAGTTTTTTAAACATCCATAAAAAGTTGGATTTTATTATTTCGAAAAAAAAATCGTAAAAATAATAATAAAAAAGTATAATCCAGCTAGGTTCATACGAATAAAAATCCATTTTAGTAAATTGGTGCGCGATTTGTTTTCCCCGAGATATTTGATTTTTTGTCCGGATAGGAAACTCATCCAAGTGCCTGATACTTTTGAGTAAGACTGTATATGTACGTATGTATATAAATATCTCACTTGAAGAACTGCATCGTTCGTGCAAGTATAAGTTTTGCGGTGCAGCAATGTACGTGCTCTGGCGCGTATATTACGCTCTATGGTGTGAGTCTATTGCGGATATGGCTCTCAGGATGTACCGCAAGAGAAACGCGCCGCGTGTTGGTAAGGGTGTTTCTTATTTTTCGAATTCAACATTTTTAACGCATGCGTCCTAATTTTATACGGTTTACCCAAAAATGTTGCCAAAATCGTGACCTTTCAAATTTGGCCCAACAAATCATAGCATACAAGATAAGATGACAATTAACCATCGGTGTATTAAAACTGTCTTGTAACTTAATATTTTTTAAATTGTATTTAAATCTAGATTTCTCTTGAATCTTTTTATCGTTAAACAATTTTTTTATTACACTTTTGTTCGTTTTTAGTTTTTTTTTACAATTTCTTTTTCACTTTTGGATCCTAATTTATTAATTTTTTTGTTTTTACATTATTTTTCCTACTTTGTCTGTATTTTGACAGCAAGCTAAAAAATTGTACGTGTCTAATCGTATGTCTAATTTTACAGGGGCAATATGATCATCATAGTATAAAATTTCACATTATTTCTTTTTAATCACTCTGTTTGGGACACTGATTATACTAGGGTTTATTTATATGATATTACATGACCTTTTTATAGTCCCAAAATTGTTAAATTAATTTATAAAAAATATTCCCTAGTTTTTCTATTAATACAAAAAAGTTACTATTTGCGGACAAGAAGTATTCCAATTCGAATGTCGAAAACGTAAAGCTGACAAATTGTGCTGCAGGGATAAAGCTGCGCTCGAATGTTGATACATGTATTATAGTTGGGTGTGTATTGGATATAAAAGTGCCCAACGTGTATGAGGACATCGACTGTCGCAATAGTGGATGAGACAGAGAGGGATTCGCAAAATAGGAGCGATACGGAAACCCTGGTCACTTCTCTCGACACTCAAATACAGGAAGCCAATATCGAACTTCCGTTGATACACATGGTGGGCTATCATTGTGCTAGATATCACCTTGACGTTCCACCAAGCGTTTTCGATTATTGAAACTGGGAACGTTTGAGAAACGGACCAGTCAGGATGCAAAGAGCAACTTTTTCGAACCTCTGATTGGACCTAAGCCTGTCTCGATTAATACGTAGTGTCGAAAAATTTCGACGATAAATGAAAGCAAAATTGCAATTTTTTTTTTTTCGCACTTCACTATAAATAATTACTTGTACCAACGTTTGACACACGAAAATTGCTTTTTGCTTGTCATTGACCTCTCGAACCTTCCGGTTTATATAACATGTTTTACCTTTAGTCAGGATTTAATTGATATCGGTAATAAAATAGAACTTATCGTATAGAGAGCGAATACGTCGAGGTTGTCAACTCACCTGCAACAAAAAATAAAAATCAACGAGTCAGTGTCGATCGCACAGGTAATTGAAATAAAAAAAAAAAAAAACAATAACAGTCTGGACAATTGTTTAGCAGTGAGATTCAACAATGCGAATATCGAGTTTGTTTTTGGGAGTTCGCTGACAGAGTTTGACGTGCGACTCGCCGTTGGTTAACGCGTAGAAAAAGAGATCTCCCTCGACGAGGTTCAACGATGCATACGAATGGAAGTTTCGAGGAGACTTGGTTGCCTCGGGAATATATTTGGAGCCAGGAAATACGGGAATACGAGTACCAGATATAACACGATTTATCCAGACGAGGAATCGGAACGTTGAATTCTGTAGTTATATAGAAAATCTCGAGTCTACCGATCCAGAGAGTGAAGGAGTTTCCCGCGGTCGCGGTAGTTTTGTTATACGCTGATTGTTGATTGTTTCTACGATGTAATTATAACTTTAACTCGGTGACTGACAGCCGACGTTGCAACGAGAAGGGTCCAAGTGCAGGTACGCTTTGTTCGAGGACACAATCGTTAATTACGTTATTAATAAAAGAGGAATTAAAGTACAGTGAAACTTTAATTTTCTAGATTTCTAGATTTCTAGATTTTGTAGATATTCTAGATTTTCGATTTCTAGATTTCTAGGTTTATAGATTCTAGATCTCTAGGTGCTCTACATTCTAGAAAATGGATACTACTAAGTGTTAATTTATTTTCAAATTTGATACTCGCAAGGCTAATTTAATAATAAATTAAATTTCTAAATTAAATAAATTCAATGACTAACGAAAATAAATTGAATAACTAAATTAATTCAATTTAGTTCCACGAATAACATGATTGAGACTTGTAAATCTAAGATTTCCCGATATCTTAAAACACTGAAATTGTTATTAATTTTTGAACATTGATATTCTTATCAAATATCTAAAAACAAAACCTTAAAAATTATATGTTTCTTTTTTTTTTCATTTAACAGCCCCACACTAAAAGTTTTTTTTTAGAAAATCAGCACCACTGATAACCGACGAGGCAGAAGGAGGAAAAGAGAAAGCGAGTGCCAGGATTGGTAGAAAGGCGCAGAAAAGAAGGAAAGATACCAATCTCTGTTGAGCCGCTGGGGCATTCACCGTACGCCGCTCGCACGTCAATTCATCTCTTGTCCGAGATCGACTCATTCTTCGGATTAAATTACCGACGACATAAATACCGATACGGTAACCATATCGAGTATTATTACCTCGCGGAAATGAGGGACCGCTGCCATTCTATGCGTATCGAAGATCAGCCAATTCCCCTTTTATCGAAGACTAATGTGAAGAAAAAAAAACCTTCGATTGCACCAGCTTCCACTTTATCAATAATGTATATGCATATAGGGTGACCCGAAAAGCCCTTTTTTTATTTTTCGAGAAAACATTGTTCAATAGTTGTCTCAATAGCTATTGATAACTGCAAAGAAAAAAACAAATAAACAAAAGAGAGAAGAAAATACATATTTATTGACAAGTCTACAACATTTTTTTTTCTCAAAAAGAATACGTTTTTTTCGCCAGACAAAATTCCTTTTTATCTCGAAGAAAATGTTTTTTTTTCTTTTATCGAAAACAATATTTTCTTTTCTCATAATCAACATTTTTCATTTCCCTTAAAAAAAATGTATTTTTTAATCTAAAAAATGCATAAAGATTTTTGAACCGACGTTTCTCAGTGTTTGATAATTTTTAATGTAATATCAAAACATCAAGTTCTGCGTCTGAGAATTTTAAAGGACGTGGTGCAGGATTTTTTCAAAAATATTTATTTTTAATACTTTTTAAATACTTGAAATACTTAATCAGCCATGAGAAAATATGAATACAAAATTTCTGAGGTTATGTCGATATTCTACTTTTCCTCAATAACCACACGAATTCTTCGAGTCATACTTCTTACTAATTTTACAATTAACAATATTGAAACATATCTACGAGTATAAAAATGGTAAATTTACATTTTCTACGTTTTTCGACCACCTTATATATATGCAAACCTATTCTTTTCTTCTTATGCAATCTTTTCTTTTCCGAAACGATTTATCGATAGGCCTCTCATAATAATGAGTCTCTCGTACGAATTTACCTTCTACCGGTTCCGAGAAAAATATGTGTTGGTTCACGCTTTTAGCGAACGGACTAAATCGAAATAGTGGTTTTAGACGTTTTTTTTTGTGTCACCCTATATACGTGCATTCATCGATATACATGTATATAGATTGATTCGGGTTTTCTTTTTTTTTCAGCCCCTTTTCCGATCGATTTCTCGATAGGCTTTCCATAATAATGAGTCTCTCCCAACATATTTTTCTCCCATTAACGTGTTGAGGGAACGTAGATATTGGTTTCGTGGTTTACGATAGTCAACGATAGTTCATTCCTCGTCCGATTATATACGCTTGATGAGTGCACACGTGGAGCACGTGTATGTTCATATTCGAAGGCATTGATGAAGGCATTTGCGAAGGCTTGCTCATGTTGGTCGCCTACATTTTGTTCAGCGTTAACTGCAATGGGACCACGTGCTCATTACGTAATAACAGCAGACGTGTCACGTAATAGCAGATATATTCATCGTGCAGGGTAATTCGAGGATGGATTACTGTATTTTGATCTGGGCCCTCCCATTTGGAAATCGAATAAAACAAATATTTATATTTTTATTAACTCGTACGGTTATTGCTAATAAAATTACGAAATAGTAACAAAAAAAAAAAACTGGCAAACTGGCAAAATTATCTCTGAAGGCGATTACTTCGAGCAGTAATTTTATTTTTTATTTTTTATTAAAAATTCTAGTTGCTCGTGATGTACTGAAGAAAAAATTCAGTTTTTTTCTTGTCTGAAAGGCAAAATACAAAACAATTTTTATATTTTTGATTTAATACATCGTTAATCATTTTTTTAATCGTTTTTTTCAAAATTGAGTTTTATTGGAATGATATTTTTATACGTTAAAAAGGTATGAAATATATAAAATGACATTTAAAAAAATGTATTTTAAGAGTGTATTTATTAAACTTAATAAAACCCTTCGTCAATATCTTTATTCGTAATCTTATAAAATATACATAAACATAGTATTCTTTTTCGAGCTGGGTTGTTTTTTTTAGATGGCCATCTATCATTGAATTACGTAGATAAAATTATTATAAGTGGGGTATGTTTCGTATTTTGAAAAAAAAGTGAGTTAAAACTAGATTTGAACGAAGCGGAGGAACTGTAGGAAGAAAATGGAGGTTTAAGGGGTGGCGAGAATGAAACAGGGTGGTCGTGTGTCCCTGGCACGTGGCGAGGAAAAAACTGCGAATACTCCTCGTCATTGTCGCGCGTCCGATCAAATTATCTCGATACGCGTTACATCCTCGGCGACTGCCGGCGAGAGGCAGATCGATCATAATGTATTGGCACGATCATTGAAGCAGTAATTCGATATGATCACGGTGGACAGCGCCAGGAAAAGTTTTCTGACGGTAATGATCGGTGAAGAGATATCGGGAGGCTAAGAACTTCCGCAGGATTTTTATAAACAATAATTTTTTCCCGTGACAAAAATTATTATATAAAAGAATTATTTTTATTTAATAATTTTGTTTTACCGGATTTCGAAATTCTACCGTTATGAACAAATATAAATAAATTATCATATAAATTAAAATTCATTATTTAAATTCCAATTTACTGGATTCTTCAAGGGCAAAATAATAGATTTGAATTTGTTTGGGTTTGCGAAAGTTTTGTAATTGGTTGATTCCAGAAAGTAATGGATATCCTTTTACTACACCCAATATTATTTACCATTAACCTAAATCTTAAACATTCAATTCGAACTCAAATAATGACTTCTCAACTGAATGTTCATTCGGCACATGTTCATCGAACCTTACAATAATCCAAGAAGTATTTCTCTAGTATTTCGTTCGTATTATTTATTTTGTAATTCCAGCTATGCCTCGGACATTTCCGATTGCTTATAGATTTATTTTACGTGTATGCTTTCACCTCTTTTCTATGCCTCTCTCTCTCTCTCTCTCTCTCCCTCTCCTTCTCTCGCAATTGGGAGACATGTGGTCGCGGCGGACCGCGAGAGAGGACCGCGAGCTGCTCCAGAGTACGGAGTATCGAAAATGCGAAATTGGCTGCTGGATGCTCGTAAATCACGAGGGAACTGCGAGTGCTCCGGTTCGCGAGAAAGGGAGAGTGCGAGCGAGAGAGAAACGCACCAAGAGAGAAAGAGAGACAGAGAAAATGGAAATCGATATTTCGTATAGTGTTGTACGGAGTGTTTCCGTACAAACTACGATCTACAACAATCCGCACATGTGTGGGCACTAAGTATGTGCACATTTACATACGTGCCCACATGGATGTTCGATGAGCAGAGGAGCCCTATTACGTTCCAGGCTTAATCAGTTTAAGTGATTTCAAAGGCGAAACTACCTAACGATGGCGAGTGAATGGTCTGCTACTAGGGTGGTCCTACGTAAGCGTGTGGGCGTTTATATATACGTACATATATTTATATATATATATATATAAGTACTGAATAATCGGTTAGTGTACAGCGCTGGCATCGACTTAAGCATTTTGCACGGTATCAGCCAGGAAGTGGAAGACCCTTATGGCTGGAGATGTAAACGAATTTTAAAAAATTGACAATAACATTATTTTCATTGCATTCTGTCTGCTAGGGACTTAGACGTTTAAAGACATCGATGCGTAAAAATACAGATATTTATGTATATATATATAGTGTAAGTCACTTGGAACATACCACATTAATATCTCCCCTAGATTTAAAAATACGAAGTACACAAACATAGAAATTGGAATGGATTGCCATTTTTTTTAAATTACTAACATTTTTTTTTTTCATGGATTGTACATTTTTTTAAGTTGCACATTGTAGCTGGTATCTTAAGGAATTCAACTATGTAACATTGTACGACCAAGAAATGCGATACGAGGCATTTTAAGGTGGCCATATTTGTGGCCATCTCCTATTCGTTCAACTTTCGATGTGTATTTTTCAACCCACTCATTATTTTGTGTTTTGTTACTTTTGGATTATACTGTATATACGATTTTTTGAAATTATTCTTTTGGTTACTTCTAAACGGTTACCGCTCCGAGTATTGGTCATGCGGAAGTTTGCTTAAATCGAAGCAGCTTCGTAGTCGAATCCGTCGATCGCTCAGTCAGGTCGGATACCCAAATATCTATATATAACTACTTGGGTGCGTAGAGGTGGGCTTTCATTACATTACCATACTAATTGCAGTCAAAGTTCCAAGCACCAGGAGGGGCCCCCGCGATCGTACCGCCGCGAACGATTTATCGCCGTTGAATCGCCGATAAAACCATGTCCGATCTCGCCCCCGCACGCTATCTTATACCGACATATACTTCGTATAATTCGGTCGTGATTAACGCTAACAACCATACAACATAATGTGGGCAGTGGGCCTTCGTGAAAACGTCCGTGCGTATCCGTACTTTTGATACACACTGATAGAACCCGGAGATCAAGGGCTCGGTAGGGCCACTTTGATATGGACTCAATTATTTATTTTTTAGTGTAATAATTTTTTTATTTTGAAGTGATAAGATAAAAATTAACAATTCGTGATTTTTAATTTTAATACATAACCTTCAATTTTCGTCTTTAAACAATGGGTAAATACAAAAAAAAAAAAACAACAAAATCCACGTCTATATTCATAAAAATTGTGACATTTGATGTATTTGATTAGATTAATTAAATGAAATTTCTAATTTAATTAGAACTTGTTAGGTTAACTCTTCCGATATTTTTGGTTTTTTAAATCGTCGTTCAACGAATTTTTATGAAACTCGGCACGGTTTGCAATACCTAAAATTAAGTAACATTTATTTTAAAGACGTTTTCGAGTGCGATGAATGAAACAAGAGTACACGATTAGAAAAATAAGCCGAATTATTTTTCGAGTATTGTAATTTTATTTTAAAGACGAGGAAAAGTAACGATATCTGTGTTTTTTTTTTTTTTTTTTTGAGGTTCTATGAGGTTCACCTCCATTCTTCGTACTTTTGATACTCCGCGATGAAAAACTCGAAGAATTTGTCTCCGGTCTTGATTTCAGTATGGGCGTGTACGTGTAAAAAAAGCGTTCGACTTTTTGTTGTTGTTTCAATTTCTTATCCGTGATAGCGGATGTGATCAATCACTCCGACTTTGGTAGCTCCGTACCGACGTCGCTTCGATCAGGCTAATAGCAGGTGGATATAGGTGTGTAGCGGCTCCTCCATATAAACCTGTCCTCACTTGGCATGTCCCGGAATGGGACCACAAATTTATTACCTTCGGCTTCATCATTAGAAGGTAAATTCGTGTGAAAGGATAGGGAATCAATCGGAAATCGAGCGAGAGGTGGAAGCAGAGAAAAAGAGGGGGAGAGAGGGCACTTCGTCTTCGTTCGGATTCACATATGTTGTCACCATTGGGGTAAAATGGGTGGATTTTCGAAATAACTGGGAATTTCATCATCTACGTGCTAAAAATATGAACTTGAAGATCGCATCGTTCCGATGCAATGAAATTTGGTAAATTTTCGGAAGCGCAACTCCCGCTAAAAAACGGAAAACCAAACAATGAAACCCAAACAAACAAAATTGTATATGATCAAGATTTCCGATTTCGTGAAACTGCAACTCCTATAATTCTCATACTCAAGATTGCAAAAATTTCGAAGTCTCAATTACTGTATTAAAGTATAAAACAAAAATGTTAATAGCAAATCCACGTAATAAAAATTCTCTTCTGGGATTCAGACCAGCTGTGCTGTACTTTGGAATCGCTGGTACCGAATCTGAAGTCCATTTAACCCTGCCACGTTTCGTTTTTGCCATAAACTCAAATAAGTACATATCCGTAGGATTATTTAAAATGACAGTAAAATCAGTACTTAATACGCGAGTAAATAAATTTCAAGTTCGTTTTCAACCCCAAAAACAATAAATATGATTGACTCGAATATCAGAAATATCAAATTATTACATTTTTACGAATTACACTTAAATGTTTATTGTATGAAAGCAGATAAACGATAAATAAAATATAATAAATAAAAAGATAATTCAAGGATTTACCACAAATACATATTTCGAGAGTCAAAATAACGCTGAGAGGTGAGAGGATTAAAATATTTTTTTTTATTTATTTATTTGTTCACTAATTTATTTGTTGTTCAAGAGGTTGTTGTTCAGGCTTTCTCTGACACTGTGAACCGTCGAACTGATAGATTTACGTTGAGCCTCTCTCGAGGCCTGCGAAGCCCACTATATACAACTGGAGAACCGGAGCCACTTTCGAAATTGCAACGTGCAGAATCACGAGCGAGCGAGATTCCGCGAGAGAATATCCGAAGGAGATTCGCGACTCTCTCTCCGTTTTCCTCTTTCGTACACGAAAGCCTCTATATCCCTCAGTGAACCAAACGTAGTAGACGCTCTCACCAGTTTTCGCAATCGCGTATATTGACACTTTTTATCTTCGCCAGAAGTATTTTGGATCCAAGGAATTTCAAAAGGAGCAGCCGATAATAATTTTTTTAGTATATTATAAAAATACTTCAGAAGCCTTTTCAAACTTCCGAAGAAAATCGAAGGTAAATCTGGGAAAGAGATCAGTACACCAATTTTGTATCACCTGAGACAGGAGAGATTGAGTATCTGTGTTATCAGTCCTGATGATAACCAAAATTGCTTACTTTTATGCATTATCCAAAAATATTATTTATAAAATTCTGTAAAGTTTTTATATCGAAATTCAAATAACAATTGTTATTCTATTCTATTAAGAACTATAATCCGTATAATTTTTAAGAATATTCGCGATTTGTTAATATCCATCCAGCAATACTTCAAAATCGTACGAAACCTTATTTACTAGAGTATATCATTTTTTCAATAAAATAAAGATCGATCGAAAAAATGCTTAATTTGAAACTAAATTTCAAAATGGTTAAAATTTTGTTAATTTTCATTTCAAACATGCTCCTTATAGTTGATTCGCATACTAATGGTCGTTTTTATTTTATTTCCATTTGGACCATTTTTCAAACTTATACAGTGGCTGAAACAATTCTACAAAAAAAATTAATTGACAAGATAAAAAGAATATTTTAATATACACAATAAATGATTTGGGTTTTAAAAAATCGATCATTTATCGAGGTGTTTTCAAAATAATAAAAAAAAGTAGTATTTTTTAACAGCTCACTGCAGTATACTCCGTTGAGACTGAAATTTGACCTACATATCCTAATGGAATCATCGGTAACATGTTCAGTGACGGAAATGCGATTGAAAAGGTTGAAACTCCAGCATCATCCCCTAGTACTGCAGTGAACTCTTTGAATGCAACTTTTGTCCGGATAGGTGTTAGCGCGTGCGCATCGTCGAGGCGTTTGTCACGGGGAACGACACCCTCGGTGGAAAACACGAGGGGTTGCGCCATACGCGAAAAATGATTGCCTTTTCAAGGCTGGCAACAACGCACGGGTCCCCAATATCCCGATCATCGAACCACGAAACGGAATTAGAAGAATCGCAATACGAACGAGAGAAATTTTCTACGGCTCCGTCTATCGTATAATGCGCTTTGCGTAACATATGTTGCGTCATGTTGAAATTCCAGGCTGCCGCGGACGCTGAAAGTTTTGCGGCAAATTATTCATGCAAAGACTATAATCCGATTATTTTTATCGGAAATCCATGAACGCGAGAGCAGATTTTATCGAATCATAATTGGTGACTGACCGTTCCAACGAGCCTTCTTTTTTTTATTACTGAATATTTATCACCGATGATAGTGGATGCACGGCCAATTTGACGCTAACCAATTCTCGGATGGGTGACCGCATTGAGAATGTTCGAAACAAAACGGAAATATTTTGATTAATGCCGCCAGATTCATAACGGATCCGATAGGGAAACGGATTCCAACGAGAATCCTATAATGAGCTATTAGGGTTTCTAAGCGGAGAGAAAAAATACATTTTTCTTTGAATCCATGCTAGAATCCCTAACTTTTAATATAAAATCCAGATATCGAGTTAGTTTCTAGGGACACACGTGAAAATCACTAGGCGATACTAATCCACATCGACCGGAGACACGCGACTGGTTTTCTGAATTCTCGAGGATTTGAAAAAGATTGGAAAAATCTATATATTGAATAAATTTTATATATTAAAACACACAAAATTATCAAACCGAAAACAAAAAAGATTGTGGTAAAAAAATGTTTAATAGAAACAAGAACGTCGTACAAATTAATAGTGTTTAAAAAAGGAACAAATTGGGTAATCAGATCAGCACGCCGAATCGCAGTTATTCATAATAATAAATATTTATTTGGATAAAATAATTCGGTAAAATAATTAGAGAATAAAAATATAGAATTAAAAAATGTAGACATTTTTTTGTTTTGCACTCCAATGATGTAAACTTCAACAACGGATCCTATTTGTTAAAATCATGTTTGTTTTTTGTGTTTTGAATAATTTGAATAATTGTCTTTTTTTAATTAAATCTTTTTTTTCCATTTTTAATTGGTTCGCAATGACACGTGCAGCACCGATGACAATTTTCAACGATGTCCCGTCCTATTAAGGGTCATCTTGGTTCTATATATATCAGTGGATGACGAGCAGCCAAATGAACGACGAAATGTCTTTTGCGCACACGTGGTACATAGAATAACTCGGAATACGTAATCCGGGCGCAAAGCGAATCCCTGGGGGTCGCAAGGGACATTAAGGATTCTTGCCCCCTTCTGAATATTTTCACACCCCCTTCTACCTTCGTTCGGACTCCCTATTCGAGACTGATATTTCGCCCCCTCGTTCCGTAGCGACATTCTCGTTTTTATTCTTCCCTCGATGGTTTGGACCCCCTTTAGCCTCACGCTCGGATCATCGCTACTGTTTTGTAACTATTTTCCGCTAGTGCGCCGCACAAGCGGGGGGTCCAGTTTCTCGGTTTCGGGGCGCCGCGATATCCACTAAGCCTCCCTTTTCCGCCCCCTTAATTTCACCATGAAATCCTATGGGCTCTTTCACGTAAACTGAATTTTCTAGAATTTGAATGTTTTCAGGATCAACAATATGATTACAATTAATCGTAATAATTCTTTTAAATACATTTGTTAAATACATTTTATGAATAAAATTTGATCTTCCAAAAATGTAAAACTTTGAATTTTTGACCTACATTTTTTTAACCTAATCTATAACCGAAACATTTATAACCTTTATTAAAATGCTTTATGAAAAACTGTTTTATGCAAATTTTGTATTGCTCATTCGCTATTTTCCGAACACCAAAATCAAAAATATAAATTGACAAATACGTTTACTTAAATTCAGTAGAAATTAACAGGAATTCGATTCAAGTTGATCAATCTTTTCTGCATCCGAAACAATTTTATCTCACCACGAATTCAATTATAAAAATTTCCAACTTCGGAAATATTTTCCAAGTTCAAAAATATTTTAACTAAGCCTGATGAACTTTTCACGAGAAATCATTATCGAAGAAATTGAGATCGCGTGGGTATAATAATCTCTTTTTATTAATCATTTAAAAAATCAATTTATATTCATTGATTCCATGCCAATTATTATCAAATTTATTTTTTGTGTATCGAAAACGAATTTTTCATTGCCAATTCTGATAATTCTCAAAGTCGATTTTGATTTTAAACGAGTTGGCCTATATATGACAACGGAGTGCATGACTATGTATTTCTCGAGACGCAACTAGCGAGGGTACAATATCGATGAATCAAGGGGGCTAGGATGACCGATGCATCGCTGGAGAGGTGGGGGCGCCAACGACTCGGAATATCGCGACATACGCCCGGGGATTATGCTCCGGAGCGGGTCCACGTTAATGGCCTAGGGTTGCTTTTCGACTTTAGGGGCAAGATGCATTCTTGCGTATCGATTGCTAAGTTGGCGCGTACCCCCTTACTGGAATCGGTGGAAAAACGTTTGCTTCTGAACCGAACAGGTTCATCAACTACGTTTCCTTTTCTGCAGGCTGAAATCATGCTGGAAACTAGGCCCTTAAAAATGGAACTTCGAGTATTGCAAAAAAAAAACCCAATAAAGTCTAAAAGTAAAAAAAAACTCTCTTTTTCGATTCTGAAATAGGTTTGAGCATCTGTTCCATCGCAAATTTGCAGCTGATTACGAATATCATCGAATTTTCGTCGACAGCACTGCAGACAGCAAAAAAGATCGTGTTTTTCGAAGTTTTTTACAATTATTTCATGGAAATTTTGGGTTTTCGAGGAAATGAATGGTATATTCGTGTTCAGGGGACAAAATTACATCAAAATAGACTAGTAAAAAAAATATTAAAAATCCAAAATTTTTCTCGATTTTAGGGCAAAATAAGTTTTTTTACTTAATCATCGATAACTTTTTTTCCTTTAGGATTTGGCACTCTACTTTACGCTCAATCTCTTCGGTATGATTTTCTCTTCAAGCTGCTTTTTTAATCATTTAAATCCGATGATTTTTCGATTTTTGGCAGAATTTCAAAGTTGGACCATCGATTTTTGCAAATTTTTCCATACATACCCCTT